>VOQK01027777.1:0-10438 GCA_015052645.1 Benitochromis conjunctus
GTGCCCATCTTGGGCGCCGATTTCCTCTGTGCTCACGGACTGTTAGTTGATGTCGCTCAGAGACGTTTGATCGATGCCCTGTCGTTCTTCTCGCTGCCCTGTTTTACCCGCGCTGCCGAACCCCTGATTCGGGCCAACTTAGTTTCCTCCGGGGATGTATTTCAGCGCTTGTTGTTGGAGTTTCCGTCGCTGTCGGTTCCTAATTTCTCCAGCGCGGTGACGAAGCACGGCGTGGAGCATTATATTCCCACAGTCGGGCCCCCGGTGTTCGCGCGCGCGCGCGCCGCCTCGACCCCGCGAAACTGTCCGTCGCCCGGGATGAGTTCGCCGCTATGGAGCGCCTGGGCATTGTGCAGCGCTCGAACAGCGCCTGGGCTTCTCCGCTGCACATGGTGCCCAAATCGGATGGGCGGTGGCGACCGTGCGGGGATTTTCGGCGTTTAAATAACGTTACGGAGAACGACCGTTATCCCATTCCCCACATTCAGGATTTTTCCGCCCACCTCGCCGGTACCTCGATTTTTTCCAAAATTGACTTGGTGCGGGGCTATCACCAGGTTCCGGTGCGCGCTGCGGATGTGCCCAAAACAGCCGTCATTACACCTTTTGGCTTGTTCGAGTTCCTCCGCATGCCGTTCGGGTTGAAAGGTGCCGCTCAAACTTTTCAGCGCCTTATGGACTCGGTCTTGCGCGGGCTGCCTTTCGTTTTCGTCTACCTGGATGACATATTGGTGGCCAGCTGCTCGGCGGACCAGCACGAGTCTCATTTGCGCCAAGTTTTCCAGCGTTTGGCGGAGCACGGCCTGATCATCAACCCGTCAAAGTGCCAGTTCGGGTTACCGGTCCTGGATTTCTTGGGCCACCGCGTTTCCGCCGACGGTGTTGTTCCGTTGCCGGACCGGGTTCAGGCCGTCGCCTCTTTCCCGCGCCCCGCCTCGGTTAAGGCGTTGCAGGAATTTCTGGGGATGGTAAATTTCTACAACCGTTTTCTTCCGGGAGCTGCCCACCTGCTGCAGCCGCTCTATGCTGCTTTGAAGGGCAAAACGGCTAAAGATCCCGTTGACTGGTCCCCAGAACGAGTCCGCGCGTTTTCCGCGGCGAAGTCGGCGCTGGCTAACGCTGCCCTGCTGGCCCATCCGCTACCATCAGCTGACATCGCGTTGACGACTGACGCGTCGGATGTGGCGGTGGGCGCCGTGTTGGAACAGCACGTCTCCGGTGTCTGGCAGCCGCTCGCGTTTTTCAGCCGTACGCTCCGCGACGCCGAACGCAAGTACAGCGTTTTCGACAGGGAACTGTTGGCTCTGCACCTCGCGACACGCCATTTCCGTTTTTTTCTAGAGGGCCGCAGTTTCACCGCGTACGTTGACCACAAGCCGTTGACCTTCGCTATGTCCAAGGTTTCTGACCCTTGGAGCGCGCGCCAGTTAGCGGCCATTTCGGAGTTTACCACGGACATTCAGCACGTGGCTGGTAAGTCCAACCGGGTCGCTGACTGTCTGTCCCGTGTCTTGGTTTCTACCGTCTACGTCGGTGTCGACTACGCCGCCATGGCCGCTGAGCAGCGCACCGATCCGGATGCCCTTGCCCTTCGGTCTGCGAAAACGGGGCTCGTGCTGGAGGACACGCCGGTGTGGGACGGCGGTCCGCGTTTACTGTGCGACGTTTCCACTGGTCGCCCGCGCCCTCTCGTTCCCCTTTCGTGGCGTCGTCGTGTTTTCGACTCTGTCCATGCCCTCTCTCACCCGGGCGTGCGGGCTTCAGTTAAGCTGGTCGGTGCCAGGTTCGTTTGGCCGGGCCTGCGGAAATCTGTGAAGAGCTGGGCTGCGGCGTGCGTTCCGTGCCAACGCTCGAAGGTCCACAGGCACACTCGGGCACCCCTCGAACCTTTCCGCGTCCCTGGTAGGCGTTTCGACCATGTTCACGTGGATTTGGTCGGCCCTCTCCCGCAGTCACAGGGCTTCTCGCACCTTCTGACTGTGGTGGATCGCACGACCAGGTGGCCAGAGGCGGTTCCCCTGGCTCCACGACAGCGGCGGTGGTGGCCAAGGCATTTGTGTCGACGTGGGTTTCGCGTTTCGGTCCCCCCAGTGACATTACCTCGGACAGGGGCCCCCAGTTCGTTTCAGAGCTTTGGTCTGCCATGGCTAACGACCTGGGGGTCAAGGTCCACCGCACCACTGCATACCATCCGCAGGCTAACGGGATGTGCGAGCGGTTTCATCGGTCACTTAAGGCCGCGCTTCGGGCTTCCTTGACGGGTGGCGACTGGGTTGACCGTCTTCCCTGGGTTTTGTTGGGGTTGCGCAGCGCGGTTAAGGAGGACCTCGGGGTTTCTCCAGCGGAACTGGTCCTGGGCCAGCCCCTCAGAGTTCCCGGGGAGTTTTTGCCAGAGAGCCCCCCTCCGTGTTTCGACACCTCTGTGCCTTCTCTCCGTTCCCCAGGGGGCTCCCTTTCTGTTCCTGGCCCCGTGCACCACTGCCTGCCCGACGTTTTTGTTCCGAGGTCGTTGGACTCTTCTGGGTTTGTTTTTGTTAGGCACGATGCTCATCAGCCTCCCTTACGTCCCCTTTATGACGGCCCGTATAAGGTTCTTAAGCCGGGCCACAAGCATTTCCTTTTGGACTTTGGGGACCGACAGGAGGTGGTTTCAGTGGACTGGCTTAAACCTGCGCATGTTCTCCAGGATGATCCGGTGGTGCCGGCGCGGGCCCCCCGCCGCGGTCGCCCACCTACAGCTGGACTGTTGGCTTGTGACTCTTTCTCTGAGGACATTCCACGCCCGCAGCCTGGTCCCCCGGCTGGTGGGCCCTCGGCTGGTTCTCTACCCCCCCGGTTCAGCCGTTCTGGACGTTTGCTTAAACCCCGGACCTTGGACTAGTGGACTGTTCTGCTGGGTGTTCGGGAGGGGCCTGTGTGGCGGCCCACTAGGGGGCTACACTCACACCCAGGTTGAGAGGAGGGGTTTGTGATGTTTTGTGGCGTGATGTGTTCAGTGTGTGTGTGGACACGAATAAAGTTGGAGTGTGAAATTGAAGCTCCCGTGTCGTTTGTGTCCTACCTCCACAAACACTTTATTAACCTGCAGTTAAAATGTAAGATTAAATTAAATTATGCGCTGAAGTGATTAATATGCACACAATAATCGCTGCTGTAAGGACTGCCAGAAAAATGATATGCATGGTGCGTAAACTGAAACTGGTCCTAATCATAATCCTGTTTATGCAACTAATAGATTTACTTTATTATCTGAAAAAAAGAAAAAAAAAACAACTTTGTTTGAAGTACTGGAGCTCAGGACACATCCTACGGACACCTGCTACATTCCTGATAATCACTGCCTAAAATGAAAATCTGTGCAAGATATCTCCCCAGTTCAGTGTGTAAGCAGTGTAGGTTGTGTTCCTATTTTGTCCCAGGGCTGAAAATTTAATTAAGTGATAAAGATGATAAAGCTGTTTAACCCATGTGTAATTACGCAGAGCAGTGCATCGTATTCCCAAATCAGAGAGTGCGACTCAAACTTACATATCATCACAGGGCAGTAATGCCTTGCACCTGAAGAAACATCTATTTATAAAATCATATTAAAATACAGATACTAATTTAACTTTACTGCCATGTGTGTGATCTGTATATTACTTCTAGACTGGAAAAATGTTTATTGAACAGGGAAAAAGAAGAGCTGTGTATCTCTTTCAATTCAAATCAACACTCTTTGCAATCCTTCAAAGAGGAGGTCCATACATGAACACTGGCATCAGCGTTATCCACTTGGGTAGGTTACGTCATAGTCTCTCTGCATAGATTTGCCCTAGAAGTTTAAATCAGCTTTAAGAAGCAAGGATCAGATGAAACTGTCAAGAAACTACTTAGCATGTTGGAGTCTTAATGGAATTAACCTGAGAAATTGCTGCACCAACTAAAAACAGCTCTGCGCCACAGACCACAGCTGCGGCTTCTCCATCAGAGTGTGACTGTGTGCATGAATATTAGGCAAGATGCTTAAAGGCACAGAATGTCTTCCTTTCTCCAGCCGAACCGGTCACGGCAGATGGCCGCCCTTCCCCGAGCCTGGTTCTGCTGGAGGTTTCTTCCTGTTAAAAGGGGGTGTTTTCCTTCCCACAGTCACCAAAGCGCTTACTTATAGTGGTCATATGATTGTTGGGGTTTTCTCTGTGTTATTGTAGGGTCTTTACCTTATAATATAAAGTGCCTTGAGGCAACTGTTCTTGTGATTTGGCGCTGTATAAATAAAATTCAATTGAAAATTGAATTGAATTGAATGAAGATGTTTAAAGTACCATGTGTGATTGGGTGAATGATGCTTGCAGTACAAAACACTTTAAATGCTCTGTTAGAGTAGTAAAGCACTATATAACTACCTAATACATACTTAGAGACTTACTTGTTATTTATGATACAGCAATTAACCTGAAACTGACACTGAAGCTAAATAAATAACAGACACCTGACTGCACAAGTCACAATGCTGACATCTGAGCAATCTCCAGGCAGAAGAACATTAACAGCTGATTGCATGCTCTCTCATGCATGTTTGCAATAGATGACTTTCTGTCAGAACCTTTTCACGCCTGCATGGGAACAATTAGAAACTCTGGCCTATACATGCGGGTTAAAACTGAAGGATCAGACGGTCTATGTTTTTATCTTGGTTTGATGGTCGCTAGCTTTCTGTGTTTGTAAACGGTGTAGATTATTCGTATGCAACGCTGTGTGTGCGTGTGTGTGTGTGTGCGTGTGTACCATGCAATAGAAAACTGACAATTCATTTGTGTTTCTATTAGAAAGCCACTAATGGTGATGAATACATACATGGAAATTAGCCCAAGATGAGGGCTAATTGTCTGATTAGATGTGCTTCAGGTTGATAGATTCACAATAAGTCCATGCACATAAAGCAGTCATTAAGGAACATTAGACCATTAAATTGAACATTACACTATAGCCAGGGGGAAAAATATGGATGTTCATTAATGTGCCTCGACACGTAGGTGAGTGCCTATGTTTGTGTATGCGGACGGTACCTTCTCTGTGAGGACTTTGTTCTCTTGTTGCCAATCTCCTCCTGACTCTGCACCTGTCCAAGAGAGGGGAACATTAAATTAGCATTAGAGCAATTCCACATTTGAATCGCTTTATCCTGGACTTAAGAGTACAGCGCTCTCTGGAGATGATTTGAAATGCAAATTGCTCAGTGGTAAAGATGCACAGGCATTAGCACTGCTAACACTGCAGAGGTGTTTATTACGCCCACGTACTACATAACGAACTGAGATGTATACAAACCACAGGTAAAGACATGCACTTCAGCCTTCTTAAGTCACTCTGTCTCTTGTAGATTGTCAGTGTCTATATATACTAAATTAGCAGTAAAAGTCAACGCACATATTCACTGACAAATGAGTCCTGTCTATGATGCCTCATTTATAATGGCAGAGGAACAGTGGGACATTGCAGTGATACCGAAGACACACACACACACACATGCAAACCTATAACCATACAAAAAAAGCTCACACAGGTATATGTATGTACACGTTCCCTTGCTAAGAAAGAACATGCCAATATCAAAGTTATGTATCAACAAGGAAGACAGAAAAGGACTTGTTTGCTTTCCTCGTTTGGTGTACTATTGAGGTTTTTTGTTGCAACAAACCTCCTGAGGCACAGCCACTCAAATACATACACACGCACCCACACAAAACACAAAATCCAAGCCCTGTTTGCTCTAGCGAGTGTTTCACTCACCCTCCAAGACACAAAATAGCATGCTCTGCTGGCCGGAGCTCCTTTCAGATTAGAGCAGTTGCAAATTCTCTGAAATTGGTGTCATTTTCACTTTGGCTTATTCCAGCAAAGAAGGTTGATTAAGTAATAAAAGAACTACAGTCCTCTGTTAGTTCTTCAAACATTATAAGCAGGAGAGATATTCATCTCCATCTGTCCTCTCCATGAGGGAAATAAACATGCAAAGTCACCCTGTTTACAGTTCTGCAATATTATTTTCAAATATATATATAGCAATATGAAATGTATTATGTATTTGCTACTTTACATGCAGGATGAAGCCTGTGCTGGGCTGACGGGGTTAATGTGTTAGCACACGATTGCTTATTTATTTAGTATAAAGGAATTCAGAGTAATATTCTTTTCCGGTGTTGTGTAAAAACATGTTCAATATTCAATCTATCTTCACTCATACGTGTGAAAAAAATGGATCAAGGTTTAGCAGCTGAACGCGTCGCTATCTGGCCACCATTTGGTCTCTGGTCTGCTGTTTGGAGCACGTTTATTAGAGCAGTTTTGTTCACTGCTCCTAGAAATGACTCTTAAAAAGAGCAGTGAGTGAGTGAAAAAAGAAAAATCAACCCAAGATCATGAGCTGAAAAACAGGATACAGCAGAATGAAAAATAGCTGTGGTAACAAGAAAACATGTCTATCTAAAAGGGAAATAAGAAAGCAGAAGAGTCATATGTTCCAGATGAGCGTAGCTTACCCAGGTGACACTCAGTGGATCCTACACCTACCCTTAACTCCTCTTTATAATGGTTTTTGCCAGTGGAAGAAACACTTGATACATGACTTTGCTTAGACTGTCTAGATACCGTTCAGTGACCCCTGTGATTTCTGAAAAATGTATAGCCCACTCCATCGTTGGCGAGTGGCTGCTGTCATTGGGCGAAATTGGTTGCAAACAGGGCTTTTGCACAAGAAATCTCCTTGTTTTTGATTTTGTTTTTAGCAGATACTGCAGCCACCCATAATGTGACTCCCAAATGCCATAAAACACTTTTGCAATCTTGATGATATCATATACCTTTTTGCAACCAATTTCATGTAGTGACAGCAACCTCCTGCAACCACTTACCAACCAGTCAGGGAATACACATCGTTCCCTAGCAACTGATTGTTGCTAGGCATTCACCTACAGGTTTCACAACAGGTAACACAATGATTGCTCTCAAAAAAATCAAGGCCTATTTATAGGTCTTGGGAGAACTACAGCATGTGTGGATAATGTGGTATGAGGTCCTGTGCTGCTGCAAAGGAAGCTATGTGACAGTCTGGGGTTACAGATAACTAATAATAAAAAAAGATAGAAAGAAGTGAGCTGACCAGTCTTGAGACAACAAGCTTGAGGCCCCAATAACTGCGACTAGCATAAACAGTTGAAAATGGAGGTGTACTGTAGGAAAGTAAAAGAAATCAGTATGTGTGGTAGAGAAGACAATATCCAGTTATCTCATCTGCTACATGAATCTGCTACATTTCCAGCGACTACTTTGTGCAGCATTGTTTATCCAGTTTGAGCAGACAATGTTGTCTAAATGGAGAAAAGTGGTGTGAGTCAGTGAAAAGCTCCTTTCAGCCTTCTCATTTCACAGCATTAGTGAAATCAACATTTCTTTTTCACAGCAGTACCTACAGAGAAAAACCACCGAGAAAGTCTCGACAGACCAGAAGTGTTTTGCCTAAAGAATAAAAGTTTTCGCACAGATTCATATACACAAACTCATACGCATACTCCACGATAATCCACTCAGAAAAAACACAAACGTCTCAAAACCTTTGCATTATCATCCACGCGCACAGATACACACAGGCTTTCTGTGTTACTGGTGTACGCTGTCCCACTGAGAGAGAAGAAATTTACAGATGGTCCTGTTTCCTTCCTTCAGACTGCTTTGTAGTTGTGAGAGCAACACAGAGGAATGCTTTTGAATGTAAATCACATCATGTTCCCGCAGTTTATTCGCTGGGCCAGCAGCCAGTGAAAAATGCTGTTATTGCAAAAAATCCGAGCATAAATAAACAATGTAAGACAACAGAAATGAATGTGTATAATAAATAATTTGCATTCCCCCGTCTTGGTTTCAGCCTCGCCAAACAATAGCAGCGAGTCTAAGAAGAAAAAGTTGGGGCAGAGCAGATTACTGATCGGAGTGTACAACTCTTATGAAGTGAAAATGGGAATGGAAATTATAGTTTGCTGATTTGTGAATTCGTGAAGCTTGGTGCGGAGGCGTAGATCAAAAGGATTTGTGTTTGCTGACTTGTATCGCAGCTCCCATTTGCTCTTATTTTACGTCCGTTCTTGTAAGCAATGCCTTTAATACAATTAAAGATGAAAAAACATTGGCAATGAAGGCACTCTGCGTACATGCACATATGGCAAGAACACTGCATGCGACATTTTATTTAATGTGCATGGCAGATGCGTGGAACTGAATTTTTTTCAAACGACTTTCGGGACAAACGGTTTTAACTTTCCCTGAGTGCAAGTTGAATTGCCAAAGGAAAACCCCAAAATTGCATGATTCACAGAGAGTTCAAATACTTGTTACGATTGCATTAACAAGTCCAGAAAAAGACTCATTTACCTCTGATTTATGAAAAAATAAGGAACACTGTAAATTACCCACTCCTTCACACTCACTGCGGGCCACTGCCAGTGTGTTTTCCCAGGAGGCATGAAGTTTTAATATCCATGGTTGTTTTCACAACTGCAGTGTTCATCTCCATTTAATTTCCATTGGTGTGGTTCATTTGTGCAGATGTAAACACAGTAATCACACTGCGGTCCAACTGCACAGACGCTTCCTGCAGCCAGGTATGTTTTACATTCTGCGATGCAGCAGAATAACGGAGATATGTAAAGTACACAAACTGTAGCAGTTAGCTCTAAATCTTCCATGAAATAATCACAAAGAGGAGTGCTGCAATGAAAACTTCCTTGCCATTGCTTTGTTCGCTAGCAGATTCCTTTCGTCTCCAGTAGTTTGCATGGACTCCGTGAGTTGTCTGCAAACACTTGCAAAGTACTCGCCAAGTGACAGAAAAAATGTGAAAATTGTTATGCAAAATGAAAACGGAGACCATTTTTGAAATCCTCACCGCTGCAACAGTATTGCACAATGTTTCCCCTTAAGCCAAATAGCCAGCGATCCTGCTTTTTGATGCACTTTTTCAAGTTTCTCTACATCTCGGAGAGTAAAGTGTTTGCAGTCTTTCATGCAAACAATGGGTGACCGCAACCAAAGTAATCACAACAAGGTTTTAATGCAGGTCACCTCTTTGTGATCGATTTCACCTGGTGAAAGCCAGCAACCTTGGGCAAATGGTTTGCAAATCAGTGGGGGAATATACATTTTTCCCTAGCAACCAGCGGTAACCAGGGTGTCGCACTGGCCTGCCACACTCTATGCCTGTGTGGCTTGTGGGGCTTTAAATACTAGATAAAGACTTACGTGTGTCTCTGCAATATTTTCCATGCAAGATTAAAATCCATACTGATTCACTAAAAATACCTCAAGCAGTTTTAAACTTTGTACAGAATACGGATTTGGGAAAAAATAAATAAATCTACCTTTCAGGCATTTTTTAATATGCACTTAAATTTAAACATGAAGAACTTAATGTATATTACTGTCTATACTCCTAAACCTCAACATAATTCTATACCAAAGCCACCCCAGCCACTACATAAATCATATTGGCTTATTGAATTGAGAAAGTATGAAATATCTCAGATGATAGATAGTTGGTATTTAGTCAGGATGGCACACAGCCACTGGTGAATTCTCTCGTATGTGTGTGAGAGCGTGTGTGTGCGAGTTCAAGAGAGAGAAAGACAGAGAACGAGAGAGTGAGACAGCATGGTAGAGAAGAAACAAAGAGACAAAGAGATAGACAGACTGAAAGACATCCTCTGTCCATCTCTCTCTAGCACACACACACACACACACACACACTACTGTACTCTACAGTGAGTCTAGGTCTGGTGTGAATCAGGCTCGTCTCTCACTGTGCAATTTTTTATCAGTGGACGATCCCATTTCCGTTGTGTTGATGCAGCAGATGGATTCCCTCCTACTAACCATTCATCACCTGCCACACCAAAACCTTTCTTTGCCCCCTTTCCACCAATGAAAAATGGGTTTTGGACCATCTTTTTCCTCAAGAAAATAAAAATCGTTTAACGTGTCATCAAACAGGTTTCGCACTGGATCTTATGAGTTTGAAAATTGTTTTATTTTATTTTGCACAACTCAGCAAAACATGAAAAGACAAGGTGTTGACCATCAGACTGTTTCATTTCAAGTTACTATTTAAGAGAATGACATGTTTTTAATATAAAACCTGCAATATGGTAGTCTTATGCATGATGAAATAATATAATACCAGTTCATTAATTATAAATATTAATTTCTTAAAATTTCAAATTGCATTCATAAAAATATTGACAATGTAAAATTAAATAAAAACATACACCTAAGTGAATGCATGTCAATTTTTGCTCCTGTTTCCTTCACATTCTTTAACTGAACTACAGTTCAAGACTCAAGATTTACATGATACAGAGTGATTTAAGTCAGAAAATGTTCACAAATCACAACAGTTGTGTTGGTAGGT
>VOQK01027782.1:0-12509 GCA_015052645.1 Benitochromis conjunctus
GAAAGCAGTTCATGTGCGTGACTTGACGTGACAGTTTCACAGGATAACACTCACATGCCATTTTTCTCATTCACATAAACAACACATGTTGGCTACCTTGATGACTTTTTAAAGGCTTAAACTGGTAAAGCCGGTTCACAAGTCTATTCGTGCAGCTCGTAAAGAAGAAAAAAAAAAAAAAGGAAGACCCTGTATATTAACATGAATGAACTAAAACAGAAACTGTGTTAGCAGTGTGAAAAACAAAGGGCTGTGTACACAGAAAAGGGAATGAGGGCTGAATGTCCTTTTGTTACAAGCTGCCTGTACACACACTGAAAGTCAGATATGCAAACATGCGAACTGAGTCATAAGAAAGAAAGAAACAAAGATAACAACATAATGGGATATTAAGGATGCAAATAAAGAGCAAGTAAAGCAGAGCAGTGCATAAACCTATATTTCCACCCACAACATGATGCTTGAGCCTTAATATAGCAGCCTGTTTTCAAATCGAGTCACAGTTGCTTCCTATACGTAATGGTACTTCTGGAGTGTGGTCTTCAAAGGAATTTTTCATGTGTCAGATCATTTTTTTTCTAGCGAAATGAGTCAAGAGTGGTTACATTTTTTTAAAGGAAAGCACACAAGCCAATTGTACTCTGGCAAGGAATTCTTACTCATTACTCCAACGTCATTGCTACCCTCATGTCCTTTAACCTGATATGTCATACGCCTCTACTGTGAGACTGAGCTATATCAAGAGGCTTGTACTACCTTCCATAACCAGTAAGTCAATGCCAGGCAGGAGGTCAGTAGAATTTGACTTTCTCTCTGTGAAAGAAAGATAAAGCCACAATTATTTTTATGTGGTCTGCTTTTGCTACCTCTAACTTGTGACTCTAACAACCCTTTAAGAACTCAGCCTGTGACAAATACCCTCCTATCCTTTCAGCCACTTGAAAAATCTGTCACGCCAATGGTTTTGTGCATTTGTTTTCAAATATTCTAATGTGTAAGCACAATAGTGCAGATGGGGGAAAAAGAAATTGAAAGCAAAAGGAAGAAGTGTCTACATAGAGTATCCCTATACCTGAACGGGATGGCTATAAATGGTAGAAACTTACCCAGTACAAGTAGCTCCGTGTAGTCTTCACTATTTCCTGAAAGATCTTGAGAAGAGACGACAGAACAGACGTAGACACCACTGTCTCCCCACGCCGTCTGTGCGATATTCAGGTCTGCGTCTGTGGGTAACAATTTTTACAATTATTACAAGAGCATAAAAATGAAATTGTATTGACAACTCTAATCGAGTTATATTTTCACGTATTGTAGATTTGTGTGCATTGCACTGGGTGTCTATGACATATGACTTTATTTTCAAACGAACTGAACAATATTGATTGACAGGTCCTTCAAGTGTTGAGAGTTTGACTTTAAAAACAAACAAACAAAAATACAGAAAATGTTGTTGTAGAAAAGTGATTTTTTTTTTTACGTAGCACATTTTTTTGTAATTTTTTTTTTTTTAAGTTGTTATCCAAAAACTGTGGGTCTACCAGATGACCCACAAGTACGTGAACTATGCACTACAAAACTTCAAGCTGACCTTCAAGAAGTATGTGGGCTAATTGACTCAGTCAAATCAATTAAACATTTACAAAAAAATATTTTGTCTTGCATTTTTTTTAAACCACTGAATAGTTTAAAGACAGACTTTTTGATGCTTTAACTCAGCTGCTCATTTTGCAGGCCAATTGGTTGTGGCAGAAGGCTGCTGGCCAGCTGGTTTGGCTCTGCTCGTGGGTTCTTTCTTTTGTTTTCCACTTCTTGTCAAGTGGTTGTGCAAAGAGGATTGTCTGTTTGTTAGGGTTTTCTGTGGGTTTTCCGAATACTGTGGGGTCTTTATTGTGGAGTATGCAGCACCTTGAGTTGCCTTGTGATTTGGTGCAATATAAATAAACCTGAACTGAACTGAATTCAGTTCTTGTTAATATCCATCACCCTACTGTGAAGTTTTGTTTTTCTAGAGTTTTGACCTAATTGGTGCCCATCATACTTCAGCGTGCCCTGATCACTGTACAGCATATAAACTGTACAGCTATGGTTCTATCATTATTGCCCTGAGATTTATCCCTAAAAGAGCAGCTACCTAGCAGCACTGTTCAGCTTATGAGACAATTAGTGAGCCCTTCAAAAATTACACGTTTTAAACGAGTTTTAAGAAAAAACAAAAAACAAACACTTGGACTGAAATATGCCATCCCGTCTTGTATTGAAAATAAGGGTAAAATAGATCTTTGAATACTAAGACTTAAGACTACAGAAGAATAGGATTCTTTACATTAGTATGTCTTTCTTTGCTCATACAAATTCAGTTTGAAAAGTACATCTGAACAGAACATATAACAGAAACAAGCCATATATAGCTCTGATGTCATGTGAAACTACTTCAGGGACAGGCAATTTATTTTCCCAAGGGGCTAAATGAGAAACTGGGACTGTTGTGAAGGGCCCCCCCCTCGCCATTAAGCTGAACTCAATTCAGCTCAATATTAATTTGATCTTTTTAAATCTTATTAGTATGGCCTTCCACAACAGACCCAAATTCTCTTGTGGCCCCTTAGGAAAATTAAATGTACACCCCCGCAGTGTTTACGCATTTTCCAGATTAATTACAACAGAAGGGGGTATTACTGACAGATGTCTTGATTCATGATCAATCATCCAGGTAAGGAAATCCCCAAAATGTTGAGCTGTTTATCTGGATGTAGCGTTTTAAGTGGAAGAAATATTTCATCACTCATCCAAGTTCTGAAAATGCCATGTCCAGATGAAAAGACTCAACATTTTGGTATTACTGACAGACTTACATATTGTACCAAGGCTGTTATATATCGTCAAAGGACTTCAGTGTATTAATTAATCAACTTACTGTTGAGTATGCTGATCTTGCGACCCTGGTACTCAGTGCCGAGGGTAACTGCAGAGCCTTGCTTAGAGGCCACTATTCGCACTGTCCTCTGGCTGTCTGCACACTCAATGTTGGGGTTATAGTTGGGGTTGTTTTGAGACAGAATGGTGTCTGCACTGCTGGGACTGAGTGCAGCCTGAACTGGGTCCCGACAGTAAGACTTATACTTCCACGTTACAACAGGGGGCGCAGTGGCCGTCGTCTGATACTGACAAGTAAGGGTGACAGGCTGGAAGAGGATGACGACGTACTTCTTGGTAGGACATTGAACTGATACGGCCATAATGGATTCTAGAAAGAAAACAAAAATATAAATTAAAAGTGAAGATTTACACAGATTATTGTATTATTACTGTGATTATCATCATTACGCTTCTCACATTATATAGGCACCCTCTAGTATTCCCCTAAGGCGTGGCGTAAGCCAAACACCATTTCTTCACTTCTAGTATCACCGAGAGCGCTTGTAATGAGTCACCTCATCTGTAATGAGCTCCAACTGTTACATATTTAGATTAGGGTGGCTAAGTTCTGATAACACACAACTATAATTAAAGGAAATTTTGAACTCCATGTCATGTCTTTACAGTTAGGTAAAAAACAAACATTTTTATCCCGTGTATGTGATACTTGGAGATGCTGACTAGTTAGTGGTAGTGACATCATAATTTAACACACACATATTCAGTAGGTTTACTATATACAGCCCTGATAAGGCCCAGATGCAGCCCTAAACAAGGCTTAAATCACCACATATAGTGGAGGTTCTTGTTTATAACTATCCAACAACATTATATATGTAGTTGCATTTACATACAAGTATATGTTATGGTACATAACATCACTAACATACAGTGGAGCAACGTTATTTTCCCTGCCATAATAAAAGTATAATACTGTCAGATAAGGAAATTAGATTGCCAAGGATAAGATCCAGAAGAAACTACTCAGTTTCCTCTGCTTTCTTCTGCATCTCTACTGAAATAAATTATGAGTTATGATTATGCTCTAACATGTGTAGGCAACACGGAGCATCTCAATAAAACATTTTATACGTAGGCTATGCGTTTTACACTAATTCGGCTTCCTCTCAATCACTTTCAGTTCCCCAATATTTAAATAAAAAAATTAAAAAAATCAACAAGGCTTCCAACAGGTGTATTTAGCAAAAAAAAACCAAAACAAAACATTTTCTACCAGCATTTTTCCAGCTAAAAGTTTGTTTTATGTAAAGACGTCGAATAGCAAGAATGTCAGCAAAAATAAAACAATAACGTTGAAAATAAAATTAATAAATTCTGTTTTATTCATATTAATCTTTTTTTAAAGTTTTTTTAAAGTTTATTTTTGTTTTTCTGTGAGTGTATTATATAAACTATCAAGAAAGAGCCATTTTAATTTTATGTCCCAACACGTTGTCTCAAATTCCTTGTTGTCAATTTAAAAAAACGATTTTGCCCATAAAACACAAACGTTAACAGACGTCAAGCGATCAGTAGAAGAAAAACGCCCACAAAAAGTCACAACTTTAGAAAAGCGAGGGTATTTAGAAAGGCGATTTGTGTACGAAAGTTTCCCAGGCCCCCACCCTGTTTGGCAAATACAGGCCAACTTACCTGTCGCCATTAGAGCGGCGAAGATTACCGTCCAGAACATGTTTAATCTTCTTTCCTCGCGGTCTCGGTAGACTTAAGTATTTTTAATTCGTAAATTGTACAAACAAAAACGTATTCAGGTACATGTAAATCTCTTCAGACAGATAGTAACACCTCCATTTTGCGTCTTTGTGTGTTGTACACTTGGGAGGACCCGAACGCCCTGCAGGTGAGTGCTGAGAGACAGGTTGCGAAAAACAGGGGCGTGTGTAAATTGTTGTTTTACAGGTGGTTGTTGAATTTTTCGGCTGACGGCGGATTAGTTTCGCTACAGAAACCTAGTCGTGAAAGATGGCCAAGTTTTTATTTAAAAAAAAAAAGGCGTTTTCTTTATGTCTTTGTCCGTGTTGTGTTCGCTAAAGTGACATTTTAACCAGGAAGTACGCTACGTGTTTCACCTACCCTCTAGATGGTACAGTCTAGAAACTGATTAAACAGCGTCAAAGCACTGTTTGTTAATTTTAAACCCAGGTTGTGGGAGAGTGTGACCTATTTCGTGGGGGCGAGCGATACTGTATTTTTTTATGTGATTTACAACATTAAAATGATCTTATTTGTGTGAAAAGACAAAAACAAACAACAATCTAGTTTCTACTGTAGCATTGTACAGTACTTTAGCTTTACTGCTTGGGAATAGACCTATAAATGTCAGAAGTGACTACTTATAAGTGACTTTATTTTGAAGGCTAATTCTTTGCAGCCGCATCAACTCGTATCTTGACTTTATTGTTCCCTGTTTTTCCACACTTGTCTTTCAGGGTCCAGGTTTTGCTTGTGGGTCAGATAGCTTCTATACATATAATAAAAGTAAAGCCTTATCAGACCGTGGGAATCTTAAAATTTGGTTTACCAGGTTTAACTGAAAGAGACCATAAATTGAAGTTGTTTGTCTTTATGCCATTTTGACGAAAATAATATTTCATATAACTTTGAATTAAAAGTTTTTTAAGCAAAAAAACGTACAAGGTGTGGGAACAAAGTACACTACATCTGTCAGAGCACTGATTCTGCAAGCCCTAGCCGCTGAGGGATTTCCCATGACGTACACTCTACTGGTTATTAACTGAGCACATTATATCTTGTTCAAGTGTCTGTTATGAAAAAGAACATGAACCACATGCAGCTGATATGCAGATGTATTTTTAATTAAGGCCAGATATGCAATAAAACACATTCAAAACACACAATTTTGCAGTGGAAAATCTAATGCAGTTAAAAACATTTCAAGACAGGAACTAACAAGCAATGAGCAAAAAATGATCTTTCACATGACATTTGGGTTGTGGCGTTGGTCATGCCGAGTTCTGAATGTTGAAGATCTGAAGTCCTGTTTGAAAAAGGAGAGAAGTGTGTTAAGTGAAAATGCATTTAGCCAAAAAAACAACAAAAACACCCCAAAACAGTCTGCTCGTAGCCCCTCTGCATTTTTTCAATATTTGAACTAAAAGTTTTCTGCCATTCCATTTTTTCACTGGGGCTGAGAATTAATATTTTCTTTGGTTGTTTTTTGTAAAATATTTCACAAAGACATTCTTACAGTACTAAAAGGAATAAATACAATCATGTATTTTAAGAGTGGGAAACTATATTAAAATGTATAATGGATTAAATGGTGTGAAATATTTTTTTGGGGGGGGACTGGTCTATATCTTTAGTCATTCATGACCTAATTCAAGGGACCTGATATAAGGAAGTTGTGTTTCTAAGATGAAAGTTTTGTTAGAATAAAATCACACGTACTCAGAAGATCATCACTGCTCCAACCGCAATCAAAAAGAGAACTGTGAAATGAAAGAAGAAAAAAACCCTACAGACTGCTGTTGTTCAGTCAAGGTCAGCAAAACCTGGCTCTTGGCAATTTAACTTTGTTGTTAAGTGACTATTGTATATGTCATAGGTTAGGATCATATTCATTAATACATAATAATTTATACAAACCAGCCATACAAATCAATCCAGTAGGTCCACGGCCAAGATCTGAAAAGACAAATTACAACTGAATCAGGAACTAAAGTGTCTTATCTTCTTTCTTTTTTTTTATTTACCTTCGTCGTTAATGCATTAATACATTTACATAAATACAGAACTTTATTATTACAGATATGTACAGTATTTAACTAATTTATTGGCTCATCACCCAATGTAAGGTTCATGTCGCAGCTGCAGTAAATTAACAGTATTGGTTATTATTAAATAAATTACATAAATATATTTAATGCTAAAATATAATTATTGTTGTTATCCATTATGTCAAAGAAGTATAACAAGAACGACTATTTGGCCATCGGGTCTCCAGCTGTTCGTATCCGCAATGGATTGTAAGGTAACTTTTATACCCAATGCACGGCACTGTGCGACAAATATGTCGTCACATCTGCTGGCATGCGCCTCTCGATTTTTGTAACCTATTGTGTTTGCTTTTAACACCATTTATATGATATACACTATATTCCCCAAAGTATTCACTCACTGATCCAAATCATTGAATTCAGGTGTTCCAATCACTTCTGTGGCCAGTGGTGTAAAAAAACAAAGCACCTAGGCATGCAGACTGAATGATAGGATCCCACCTGTGCAACAAGTCCAGTCATGAAATTTCCTCGCTACTAAATATTACACAGTACACTATTAGTGGTATTATAACAAAGTGGAAGTGATTGGGAACTATAGCAACTCATCCACGAAGTAAAATCACAGAGTGGTCTGGCAATCCAGACGAGTCTGGGTTTGGTGGTTGCCGGGGGGAACAGTATTTGTCTGAGTGCATTGTGACAAGTGTAAAGTTTGGTGGAAGGGGGATTATAGTATAGGGTTGTTTTTCAGGAGATGAACTTGGTCATTGCTTGGCCGACACACTCCTAAACCTTGCGAAAAGCCTTCCCTCAAGAGTTGAAGCTGTTATAACTGCAAAGGATTGGCCAGCATCATATAAAACCCTATGGATGGAGAATGGGATGTTACTCAAGTTCATATACACTTGAAGGCAGATGAGCGAATACTTTTGGCAATATAGTCTATTAGTCCAGAAGCTTACAGATTCACAGATTATACAGAGGGAGAAATTACAACAGTCTGAAAACACGAGACTCTATGGGGGGGGGGCACCACCCTGCAACATCTTTGACTTCTTCTCTTTTTATATTAGCTCTGTGTGTTAAGCGACCAGTGCGGAGAGCATTCTGGCACGTTTTTCTAAGGCTTATGTTGTCTCCAGAGAGGCTGATCTATTCAAACTGTTGCAGCACCTAACTTTGTATAATCTGGGAATGCAGTTTCTGTATTGATATATAATTGAAATTGCAGTGAAAAATACTACAATAATACATTCATGCAAAGTTGCAGCAAGGTTAGAAAAACTGAGATTTGAAGGACCTGCAGAAAGGACACCACTCTTAAAACTAACTTCACTTTGAGAGTGCGTCACTGTTGGCCAGGGTATAACGATCCCTTTATACCCAGAGCGCAGGATTGCTACAAACTGTTTCACCATATAAACCTGAAATATGTCATCATATCACCCTGTCATAATGAAGATACTCTTAGTGTGCCAAGTGCGTAAATGCGCGCAACGGCCTATTATTTTTTTTCTTCCCCAGCAGTCATATATTGTAACATTCATAATCTAACCCACTGGCGCAGTTTTGACAAACATTTAACTTCGGTTTTGTTACAGATTCAGCAAATAGACGTTGCTCAGTGTGTGCACATTTCCGGGGGGAACTCTGTTCGGACCATTTCTGCTGTTTAAGCAAAATACCAGATCGGGTATAACTTTGGTTAAGCGCGAGTGCGCTCACAGATTTGAGCTTTCCAGCCCGTCAATTACGCATTCCTTCTGATTATCTGCCCTCTCTTTCTGAATAAACAAACACCCCTAGAAGCACATAACACAACTACAAACTACCGCAAACTTTGGAAATCACGGTCGCGTAAATACTTCCCCCTTGAAGGGGAAAGTCCTATAAGCACGTGCTTTTTGGACTACCCTTCAAAACAAAACTCCGCTGTTTCTTTACTTCCGGTTGTGACTTCTTCTAGTCTTCTACCAGTAGTGTTGATGTGGAGGTTTTGTCTGGCGAGATCTATCATTTTGTCAGAGAAAGCGAGGACTTGCGCACTCAACGCCAAAAAGGGATTTCTGATATTTGCCCAAAAGATTGCCGATATTTAAATAGTTGTATGTATTGTAGCGTCCCTCCGACAGAAGACAGAGACGATCGGTATTCCGGTTATCGGCTGTTTATTGAGAGCAGTAACACAGGCTGCTGTGGGCCGTAGGCAACGCCAAAACAACAAGGAAAAACGCGCTCTCCCCAGTCCAAACAAAACCTCCCACTCACTTTCTACCCTCTCTTCCGCGCCTCTTTTTCCCACACACACCAACAACAGCACTCTCCAACACCCACCCCCCAAACACTCTCAGCCAACCACACGCATGTTCTCCTACAGACTCTCTGTCATCTGATCTGATTGACAGGTCAAACGGCCTCTAAGCTATCACACATTCAGGAACACTCAGTAAATCACATTGCTGCCGGTGTGGAGCAACTATGCCATAAGTGAGCGGCATTTCTAAACACAAAACACTAATAACACAATAGTCAACTAACTTGTAACCCAGTCCGTTACAGTATGTATGCATGCTTTATGTAGCGATTAACAAAGAGTTGCAGGACAGATTACAAGGTTTACACCCTGACTCTTATTGCTGCTCTCCGACTTGATGGGACGCGGGGCCTGGAACAGCTGGGCTGTTGGAAGGTGGGTTTATGTGGTTGGGGCGGAGTTTGACGATCCAAGCGGTGGAATACTGACAACCTAATAAAAATCAGTTAATCGCGATGACAGGCTGGTAAACGCGCGCACCGGGGAGTGGTGGCCGCTTCCTTAAATGC
The DNA here is from genome assembly GCA_015052645.1 of Benitochromis conjunctus. Classification (NCBI taxonomy): domain Eukaryota; kingdom Metazoa; phylum Chordata; class Actinopteri; order Cichliformes; family Cichlidae; genus Benitochromis; species Benitochromis conjunctus. The sequence goes on from VOQK01027782.1 coordinate 9,507, forward strand.
GAGTGAGTGCGCGCCTTTTCATTTTGAAGTTTGCGATTATGGGATTGTGAGAATCTCGGGTTCCGTAACGTGGGCGTAATTCTTCTCTCGCTCTTTCTCATTCAATCTTTAAATATATATGTATAATAAAAATAATAATCACAAAAAGGCGCCCAAAAAATAGTGTTACATTTTTGCAGCATGCAGAGCAAAACTGACCTTTAAGCACTCGTTGCAAAACTTATGAATTTGAAGCTATTGTGAAACTTATGAAGCTATTATTTGAGACCAGGAGACAAACCCTGTCTCGGTGAACTACGAGCGCAGCACGGAAAAATTAGAGGGTTGCGTCACCAAGAATGTTAAATCGGTAGAAATCAAATATGCGGATCCATCTGCTTTGGCAGCCCCACTGGGAAATACAAACATTTTGTGAAATGATATTTATACACAATATAATGTGCTAAATGAGCCGAAATTATAAGGCTTTACAACTACGAATGTACTGAGCCCACATCCTCAAGTACTGATGCCGTTATCTGCTTTAACTCCTACTCTAACCTCACCAAAAGTGGACCAGTAGTGGATACCGCCACTAGTTTCAGTTCCATCAGAATATTGTGATGTTCTCAGTAGTCCTTGTTGTGTTAGCCAGCTCCAGTTCGTACATGGTTATCTAAAACCTTGTTTTCTCTCTATAACATTCCCTGAACACATGTGAAAATAGTACATACTGTTATGGCAAGTCCCTCTGCCGGGCACCGGGTCAGAAGTCTTATACTGCATGCCTAAAGAGGAAGAAATGAATAAAAATAGCATAATTCCGCATCAATAACTAATTCCCTTTAAAATAATTCATATATTTTTAATAGAAATAAAACAACTCGTTACTATGAATTCATGATGGGACAGAATATGCGCTTTTTTTAACCAGTTTGATACACAATGGAAAGATCCATCACCATAATTCAATGTAATTCAACAGCAATAAAAAAAAGCTGCAGCCTCCATAATAATATTTCGTATACCCAGGGTGAATCCAGACTGTTTTAGACTGCACTGATCTAAGCATGTGTATTTAATGTAGGCCTGTGCCGTATCATATTGACCATAATGCCCCGCAATAATATTGCCCTCCCACAACGAGACAAGTCCGGGCATGTCTGAGAGTCAGAGATGACGAGTTACCCAGAAAAGGGACAGCAGACAGCAGAGCACAGTTCTCAGTAAAGTTTGTAAGAAAACAGGAGGAACGTGCAGCTGATGATGTGCGACCCAACTAAACAAAGGGTCCTTTTGATAAGAGGAGCAAATGGTGGATTTAAGCAGCCAATTAAAATGTATCTAAGATACAACAGCCCAGGTAGAAAATATTTTTGAGCTTTATTATGTGACTATGTTGCGCAGGCTCCTGCAGAGTCACGTGGTTATTTAGTTTTTCTAAAGTTAGTGTTATTTTATACTTAAAAATTCCAGGGAAACACCACCACCCAGACTCCTCATTGGAAAATAAGTATCGAAAATTCATTTTCTTTTATGAATGCTGCTCTCTGAAAGCTGGATTCATAGTATATATTTGTCTATATTGTCAGAAGTGTAGTTTTTCTTGAAATATTGTAGTATCATTTTGAGGCTTTTTCGCACAACCCTAATTTAATACTGGCTGCTGAGTTTAAACCACCCGAAACATGCAACACCCTAAGGACAGTGACAACATGAATGGCGCTATTGTGTTGATCGTCATTTCTCATTCTGATTTTTTTTTACCTCAGCTAAACAGTTCTCTTAACAGTTCCAATTGATTTTATAGTTGTATAATGTATTAGATGTATGTTATTTAAATGTTTTTAAACAGCAGTCTTATGCACATTCTATTTACATTTTATTTTGAAAGTTGACCAAGTATATTTTAACCAGAACTTTAAGAAAGCCAGCACTGAATGGCACCTTAATGACCTACATACATGTTTTGTCGATGTCTTGAATGAATGATCCCTTTGCTTCTGGTTGGATTTCATTAGCATCTTTTGAGCAGCTAATGAAGACAAACTGGGCCTGGCATACGGTACAGGTCTCAGGAGTCTTAGGCACAGGCGGTGGTACTTCAGAGCATTCTGGGAAAGTTGTCGCTCCGTTGTCTCTCTGATACAGGATATCGTCACGTTGGTTGTATATTATATTAAGGCTGGAGCATTTGTCCTGATCCTTGCAGACAAAGCAGTTTCGCCCAACTGCATTTTGAAAAACAGGGGAAATATAAGCATGATGTCAGGTGTAAATGCATGCAAGTTAACATTTCATGCTAATAGGGCCTGAAAGAACTCTTAGTTTTGCATTTCATAAAATTTTTGTAAGTCACCCAACAATACAGCCCACACCCTGAAAAGTAAGGCATACTTACAATGGAAAATTGAAAAAAAAAAGGGGGGTTCTGGTAATTAGCATAAAATTACAGTGTACTTAAAAAATAAATAGTGGTGTACTTAAATTACTTTCACGGTAATTGAAATGCTTGAAAATATAATGAAAATATAATCTGAATTTCCTGTACAATAAATTTTCAAATAAAGTGGCTAGAAATGACATTTAATTACAGGTAATTAAGTCCTTAGTTGGGGTGTTGTATTATAAAGTGTTACCAATTTTGAATAAATCTTGCTACAGCTTAGCTCACTGACAGTTTTGACACTTTAAATGTGCTGCAGAATGAGTATATATTGTGTGATCAAAAATATAAAAATATAAGTAATAGTTAAAAAAAACTGCACATCTATATAAAGTATATATAATTCAAATTTTTAAAAGATATGAAGTACAACATACCATAAGATCCATTACAGACAGGAGAGATTATGATTAGAAGTGCCACCACACACAGACGGTAAACTGGAACTACAGAAAAGAAAAAGTGGAGGGCGGCCTTACTCATGGAAAAAGTCACTATGAATTACTCCATATGGAAATTTACAGAAGGTTTTGCACTTATTTAGGTACACCTGTGTATTAGCAGTTACACTGATTGCA
>VOQK01027789.1:36180-50999 GCA_015052645.1 Benitochromis conjunctus
ATGTCAGTCGCACCGAATTCCTTGGGAAATAATGCTGTGATGTAATGTCAAGGTATAATGACTTATTTGTGTGTGTAACTGTCAGTTGACATACACAAAAGCAACACTGTGAAAAAAAAAGCAACTCAGGATCAGTCTGACAAGTAGAAGAACCCGAGCTGATTTATTAGTTTTTGTAACTTAGGCGGGCCACTGACTTCCATGCTGTGTTCTTTGCAGAAAACAAACACGTACTTTCCAACGCTTTCTGATTTTGGCCACCTGGTTTGGCCTTCTCACTCCATACAGAAGGCTGCCAGAAAAGGCTGCTCTGCAAGACAAAGCCTTATGCAATGGAGTCGAGGCCCCTGCCAAGAGAAACTTCTGCTCTGTATAACATGACACTGGAGAACAAAGAGCTGGTCTTGATGTGTTTGATGTGCTGTATTACTCTAAGACAGGGGGGAAAAATTCTGTCTATTTGCTAGATAGGTAAAATGAGGTTGTGATGATGACTGCTTTTGTCTAGTGTACTTTCATGCAGAAGATATCTCATAATCCAAGCTCTAGATGTGCTTAAGGTGTGAAATGAGTCGCTGCAAAAGAAAAAAATAGATTATACTATTGGTCCAAATGTACATATCAGTCTTCACCACTTGATTTTCACATGTACAGGACAGCATTGTGTCACTTTTATAGGCTTTCTTCCCTCTGCACAACAGAGTTTGGTACAAATCAGTTTTTGTCAAATCTGTACTTTGTCATTGTCACAACAAATCACCAAATTATTGTGAACATTTGGCCAAACAGCACTGAATATATAACATGTAAGTAATGAATGCTTCCTAAACCAGCATGAAGTGTGTAAAGCAGCCTCAGAGTCAGGTCAGCAAACATATAAGTGAATGACAACGTGAAGCATGACTGAGACATTTTTGCCTGTGTTTGTAATTTGGATGTAGGCTGAGGCGTGGATCAAAGGCAAGCTACAGGACTTAAAGGATGGATGTAATATTCAGTGCTGCCCCCTGGAGGATTGGGAAGAAGCCTCACAAATGCTTCAGAGAGATCTTAAAGACTTTGAGAACACCCTGATTCAACTCAACCAGGTAGGAAAGTTACTCAAGACAAGACTGGACACTAACTGAAATATCACAGAGTTACCAAAACAAGCACATCCGAGCACCCTATGTCCAAAATTAAATGTTTTCTTTAACTTTTTAACGCATAATAGGGATCTGAATGTAACCATTAATCACTGCTTTTGGTGTTAAAAGAGTCGTCAAATCATATAACACATAACATAATGGTAGTCACTTCCAGGCATGAGAAAAGCAGAACCTCAGTATTCCAGGCGACTCTGTCAAGCCAGTTTATACTTTCTCCCACAGGAGAAATGTTTGGAAATTGTGCATTGGTCATAATTAACATTGCTCGACACTCAGGCAGGCCAGGAAGGGCAGAAGCAGAACTCTGAGAGTTTTCAGGGATATATCCAAAACACGAATGGCAGATGTGTTCACTCTGCTCTGGGTGACAATTCAAATGAACAATGCCTTTATGTTTCTGTATGTTTTAAAAGATGGGTGAGCAGCTGATCTGTAAACTGAATCCCACATCTGATTTGGTAAAGAAGCAGCTCAGTCAGCTCAGGGACCAGTGGCAGACCCTCAAACAGATGGGTGCAAATCAGATGAGGGCCCTGGGAGGAGCCAAGAACCTGCAGGAATTCAACAAAAAGGTGGACAAGCTGGAGGCATGGATTAAAGAGAAGGTAAGGAACATATCAGTCTTCCTCTGCTTTTATACTACTACATGTAAATAAAATTTTCGATTCAGGAGGAAGGAGCAAATTTTACGATGCAGGTATTTCCTTTAAATTGTCTCATTTTCTTAAATTTAACACCAACAGGGTGAAATGTAATTAATGTTTTATTACTTTATTTTGCAACGTTTTGTATTGCACGATTTATTTCTGAACATGTTTCATTTTTCTTATCCTGTTCACATCACCTTTGTAATCTCCCTACATTTCTCTTTCCCCTTTGTATTTATTTATCAAAGCAGGCAAACCACAGATTAAAAAATGGCAGTTAATAATGCTGTCCAACATGAACAATTATGCCAAAACAGTTGGCCCAGAGGCAAATCTGAGTCTACAGGCAGCTCCAATCAACATTTGTCAAGATAATAGTCACAAAAACAGCACTTTCCAATACAGGAAATTAGCTCAGTATCCTGAAGACATCTCTGGTTTGTGTATGTTCACCGGTGTAAAACATCTGCCTGTCATTATCAAAAAGCAATCATCTAATTCATTTTAGGCCTATGTTTATCTCTCTGTTCATGTCCGTGTCTGGCACAAGGGTACTGATGATTGATAATGGACCTGTGGGATTGTAATGGAGGATGCTGGTTATGAAGTCTATAAAACATCCACCCTAGGAGATATATTCTCCATTATCTTCCATTCATCCTTTCCTCTGTCCTTTAGTATCAAGTTCAAAGTTCCTCACTGCATGCTGAAGGCTATTTCTGTTTAGCATCTTGCTTGGTAGCAGAGGTAATGTGGTTTAATCCTGGTGCCTCTGAAAAAAAATAATGGTTGGGTTCCTAACAAATGGGGGCTATAAACACTGACTTTTATGTGTGCCAGCAGGAAGAGGAACAGTGTCTGGTGAATGTCCTGGGGGAAAATGTTGACAAAATGCAGTTGACTAGAAGAATTTTAGATCTGAAACAGGTGAGCTACTGCTAATAATTACCAGAGCACTGATAAAAGTGTTATAAACAACATTCCTGTGGTAAAAATATATACATTTCCATATGTTAATAGCTTCCTTTTTGTAGCGGTTTTCCAGTAATTTATCTATGGCTGCCTGTAATTTGTCTCCATCAGTGTATGGTAAAGACAGCTGAGGTCATAGTTGGATTGTGTTCTCCTGTTCCCCTGCAGGATGAGCAGCTACACAGAAATCTCCATGAGGAAATCAACAACTTGGCACTGAAACTGGAGAAACAAGGGAAGACAGATAGCAAAAACATCTCGAGCAGGAGGAAACACATCAATAAAATGTTTGTCACTTACATTTGAACTGAAAAATTACATGAAACATCTCCAATCTAAAGATTAATTGAAGACTGAGTTTCTCTATGCTGTTTGTGTAGGTGGCTGAAGATGCAGTCGCATCTGAAAAACTACCATGAAAAACTTCATCTGGCTCTGGAAGTGTCCTCATTTTACCAGCAGGCTGATAATATATTATTTGCTATAAACGGCATGGTAAAATTTCCTGAAAACCTAATTATATTATTAGATATATTAGATCTGAAAGGCTCCTCCACTCACTGTGTCCCTTCTTTTAGAGGAAAAACATGTGTGTATTGAAAGACCTGGACAGCTTTGGGGATAGAGAAATGCGTGAGATTGCCAGTCAGATCATGGTAAGCAGTGTCCTTTCACTTAAAGCAGCAGTGCTTTGTCAGATCTTGAAAGTGTGTTGCAGAAGCCTTCTCTACCTAACCTGCAGGCCTGTGTGTGGTAGATGCTTGATGTGAGTGTATCCCAGCTGTCAAATCTCCATCCCACCCTGGCTGCCAGTGTCACACAGAAACAGAGTGAAGTGAAGGATTGCTGGGCACTTCTTCAGAAGCTTTTCAGGTATGCCAACAGGCCAAGGATACCCTTAACTACTTTGGTGGCCTTAAATATGTGGACCATTTCACTCAATAATTGGTCCTTTACAGCTACTCAGTGAGTTGGAACTGTGTTTTCTCTGTTATTACCCTACTGTTACTGACGTCAGAAGTACGCACTGGCAGAACCAAACAGTTTTCCAAATGAAAATGAGCTCCGCATGAAGAGTTTTCTCTTCATTCTGATTATTTGCATCTAATTTTGGTTTGAATCTGTGAAAACAAGGAAAGAAAAAGTCTCCCGTATATGTCTGTTGACCAGTTACCACACAGAATATCATCTACATTTACTTTTCAGTTTAATATATGAAGTTTTCTGTGCTGATTTGGAATTTGGAGAGGTGTACAACGTGAATGATGTATTGACAAAATTGCAAGTTGGAAACGTGGTTTGTTCGCCTCTTACTGTTAAAATCCTGATGTCATCTGAAACAGTCTGCTGAAGCTGAGTAGAACGTCTTTACAAGAATATCTGGTTATTTTTTATAGAATTTGTAAAAATACATTTATTGTTACTGTAACTACAAGCAGTATGTATCCAGACTTTTGTATCCTTACACTGATTAGGGTGCTAGAAGCTGTATCAAATTAACGACTACAACCAAAATAAAATAAAGACCAAAATAGGAATTGAACTTTCAAGAAATAACAGCTTTTGTACACTGTTGTATATAACATAGTATATAATATCAATTTAATCTGTTATAGACCAAGAGCACCCATAGTGCATTCTTTGGAATAAGATTTAAAATATAAAGGGTCATCTTCTGGAAAGCATCTGTAAATTTCAAGACAATCTGCCCATTATTTATTTCATTTGTGTCTTCTGTGAGAGTGGGAAGAGATGCCTTGTTGTTATTTTGTTTTAAGTTCCTAGTTTTCAAATCCGAAGGCCATTAGGTTAAAGAGACGGATTACATTGCAATTCTTCTAATCTGTTTGGTGAAATAATCCTAATAATAATGATTATAATCATAATATTGCATCATTTTTAAATTGTGCGAGTTTAAGTTTCTGACATCCATGTGCAAACACTTTCTCATGTTAGTAGCCTATCTTTAGATCCAAATGTTACATCATGCCGTCTCTTATCAGCTGCTTTTCAAGACTATTTCAATCAAACAACACAAACACTGGCATGAAACTTCAGACCCATAATTGGAAAGAATCGCTGGCCTCTGAAGCCCTGCTGTCAGTACCACAGTAACCTCCTGGTCTGCTCACCCTGCAGGAGTGACAAGACCACGCTCTCTCTCTCTGGCTCCACTTTCACCAGGGAAGCTTCTGACCTCCTGACACCGGCCCAAGAACCCCCGTGCAAAATGGGAATGGAGGCAAACGGTATCATGGGAAAGGAGGTGAAGGAGGAGAAGAATCATCTGAAAGGCTGTGCTGTAAGTAGCTTTTGTATTTCACTGTAATACTGGAGAAACCACACTGTGGTTCCCAAGTAGGAGAGAACAACTCCATCAGTGCTGGCAAAAGATGACACCAGCCCCATTCAGTCCTACAAAATCTGTGGCCTCAGAAAGTGACGCACTTCATCCTTTGGTTTGGAAACTGCCTGATATACAGCTAAAGCACATTTTTCCACAATAGAATTTGACAGATGTGCTGTAAAGCAGTGGCTTCTACTCTTGGCACCCAAAATATTGTTGGTTTTCCATCTTCCCTGCTACTTAGTTCTACTTAATTTTATCATTGGATGTCCCAGTTTTAACATCCTGGGACGTTTGCAAACCGTGATAAGATGGTTTGCAAAAATACCAATTTTGTGCCTTAACCAGTGCTATAGAGAAAAAGCAATATGTAACTGTGTTTTCTATTTTCTGCCAGTCACCTTCTGTATCATCTAACAAGAACCCCAGTCTTCAAATGTTACAAATATTTCCCTGTAGGAGACACAGGAAGAGCTTTTAGAGGTGTTATTTGTGCTGGCACAAGAATTACATAAGTTTCCATGAAAAATGTCAAGCCCTGCACAACATGGTTGAACAGTGGGCCAGAGCAAATAAGCCTTTCCCTCCAAAATTTCACTTCATGGTAGAAAAATATCTTGGCTTTCAACCATTCTAACAAAAGTACAGTCATTGAATTAATACTATATTAACAGAGGGTCCATAGTTCAGTCCAGGGTGAATATTCTAGAGAGTATTTTTATTCCTTGGACTTGACATTCCTCGTCTTGGAAGCCTACAGGAACTTTATTGAACTCGTGGGTCCTCCTATAGTTACCCCACTGCCCATAAACCTGACAGAAAGTCTGATTATCCAGAAATGTAAGTGTGGTTAAAATCAGTAATTATGTGAACATTTAGTCTTTAAACTTAGTGCATTACATGTCTTTGTGTACAGTGGTTGTTTGACTTCAGTCTAGTGCAAAGCTGTTTTGATATCGGTGACCTTGAGCACTACTGATCCCTGCTGGTCCCCTGTCCTAACTTTGTCAAGTGAGAAAGTACGAATGCTTGAGAAAGCAAACTTCATTCTTTCCATTCTTCTTATGTTACTATTTCAGTAAATTTTTCTGTTCATGTTTTTTCACGTCTCACCATCTGTGACAGGAGCCCATCAGCGCAGCAAACCTGACTCAGTTGTAGCTCTATAAACACTGATCTTGTTGGCGTGGCACTGAGGACGGCCTGGAGTAAACGGTTAGAATGGTCTTTATTGCACTAGGAGCTAGTAGTTGCCTGGGAACACTGACTATGGGAGCTTTACTTGTCACTGTTTTATGGAAGGGTTAATAAGACACTCTATACAAAAGCCTGGAGCCTTAAAGCCCAAACACAGTGCTAAGCACAAGCACAGGTACCTGTTAAAACAGTAAAAGTAATTTGTCACATACTTTCACAGCACCCTACTGTGTGGAATTGAACCCATTACTTTTAAGGGTGCAATGATGCAGTTGCATGGATCTTTAGGTTAATAGTGACTGTGAGTTATTTGCAGATATGCTGGTAGACAGCGTTGTCAGTGTATTTGCATATGTGTTCATGTGCACATACACACTGTTCGTATTCTCTCACTCCCATGCAATAATTCAGTCAATTAACTGTAAAGGTCTTAGTGTCTGTACGTGCTTTAGTATATGCATCCATGTCTGTGTTAGCCATATATAGCCTCTTGTTTCTGAAGGTAAACATGGCTATCGTCTGTTTCTCTGGCTAATTGTAGCCAGATGCTACTGCTGGAGACCAGATGGGTCTGCTGCTAAGTGATAGTTCTTGGCTGACATCATAGCACACTACAGAAAGACACAGGGTGAGAGGAGATCAGTAGAAAAGGGACAGGAATGAAAAGTGAACAGTATGCTGAAATGGTAAATGATTGGATAAGAGAATAAAGCACAGAATACCATTAAATATCACATACCAAATTGTTGAACGGCTATTTTTTCTGTAGCTGATGTTCTGTCAAACTGAAATGACACGACATGTTTACAGGGGAGTGCCTGTGGAGAAGACCTCAGCAATGATTATGAATTCTTTGACACAAGGTTTTTAGCTCTACAGCTTTAGCACATAAATGGGCCTATAATTTGCCTCTATGAAACTCAGCCTGGCCTATAAAATGACTGGCATGTTGGTAAATGATGTTAGACCCCTACAATTTACTGCATTTCGCATAATTTTGGAGGCGACACTTTTCTCCGGCTCCTGCCTCAGTTTTTCTATAAGCCCAGTCAGAAAATAACACGATTAAATTAAAGGCCCTCCATAAAACACTGTTATTAATGGATTTTTTGTATTTTTTTTTGGCTGTCGTATAATTACTGGATTATGACACATTGCTGAGTGCGTCCATAATGTATCAACTGGTTTAGTTAAGTGGAGCTATCAAAAACTTACATGTATAGCACTATATAGTTAGAAACAGCACCAAAATAAAGAAGTACTTAACCAAATAAAACAATTAAAACAACCTAAAACACTTGACGTAAATATTTGTATACATACATATACATAATTATGAAAATGATCATTTAAAAGGAAATGGATTCTTCCTTTTTTGGTTGTTTGGATACTGTTGTACAATGTTTTACACAGCTGCTCGCAGCAGGCCGAAGAAGGTAAAAGACCTGCACTCAGGATAGCCTAATGTAGCAGTCCAGATACTTGTGGCTCTCATTGGAAACTCTTCAGTAGAGCCCTTTGGCCAACCTTTAAAATACTCATATGGTTGTAAAAGTAGCTTAGTGGCTGTTGACGTCTTTAATATATTTCTGCCCATAGACAAGGTTGATCGCTGTGGCATTGACCTTTCTAAAAACTCCAGTTCTCAACAGAGTTGGGGTGGATGACCATGGAAATCACTGTCTAAAGCTGAAACAACACTGCTGCTTTAAATGGGAGCAGGGGCATGGGAGTTTGAGGGTTATATTTCCATCTACAATGGCTCTTTTTATGATCAGAGTGGTTTAACATATGTTAGTAACGTTGTTAGATTTGTGCTCATTCATTTTATAATTTCGCATTTTTAAACCTTTCTTGCCATCTTTAGCGTTGAAAAAGTTTGATGCTGTCAAACAGAAATAGCTTCTACCCTGAGACCGGTCTGGGCTGTTTCACTAAAAATAGCGAACCTTTGTGAGTATGTTTTGTGTCATTTATAGGAGAAACTCCGGGCAGCTGTCCATGTTGTCCAGCGTCCAGCCACATTGTAACATTCACATTAGTACTGAGCTACAGCAACGCCTCATTGTCTAGTGACTGTTCACAGCATGAAATCCTCTTTTCTGAGACGTTTAATCATCCTGTCAGCATTAATTCAGCAAAGGCCAAGCATTACTCACACGCCATGTTGCTGATCTTTTGGATTTTCCTACAGACATTTACTCCTTTGTCCACAGAGTACTGCTGACGGTGGGAGTGGTAGACGAACACAGAGCTGCCAAAGCCAGGAGCAGCAATCAGTGAACCACACCTCTTTACCAATGAGAGACAGCCCTGTCTGTGCTGATGATGCTATCGTCAGAAATCAATTGAAGGGGGAAAGGTGACGTTTCTGCCTGGCTTCTCTCACCGTCTTACATAATGAAAGGTCTTTATGTAAGTCATAATTGGAGTCTATGTTTTCTTTGCAGCAGGAAGCCCAGAACAGAACCCAAGATTGCCACCCCCTCTCCAGACCACCCACAGCTTCACATACAGCTTCAGAGGTTCACTGTGTCTGCTGACAAGGTGACTACATCCCCTGCCAGTCACACCCATTATTCTCCCGACAATAGAAGTCAATTTGCAAAACTGTTTCCATGCTCCACACATACAAATAAAAATACAAAACAGGTTAGCTGGCAGTAAGGACTGTGCCTTCAGCATCAGAACTCATTGCTGTTAATTGTCAGCATAGCATTTGTACCCCTCAATATGTCCATGTATTTCTTGCATTAACTCATATCTATCACTTAGAAGTTGTTTATTCGGTTTCCTGTAGCCTCAGCAGCTAAATCATATGTGTAAACTGTTACTCAATACTCTCTTTGCTCTTTTTTTCCATCTCAGACTTTGTCATGGCTCAAAGACAATGTGTCCATGGCTACACAGGTGTGTTCAATAGCCAGTTTTGAGGGGCTGGAAGCAGCAAAGAGGTGTCAGCAAACCGTTGAGCAGGAAATCCTTAACAACCGAGCTAGGATAGAGGTGGTAAAAAAGGTAAACTGAAGCACAGTGTCACATTCACAGTTTCTCTTAAAATAAAGCACTGAGTGAATGTCTTCAAAAAAATCTCCCCACATTTTGCAACTTGGGTTTCTTGGCAGGTCTGGTTTATTAATCAATGAGCTGACATCACGTCTGAGACAACTTTACTTACCCAAAGCTTTATATTAGTCTATAGTTACAATATAAAATCCGTGAAGTGGATTTTATATTCTTATTCATAATTTTCTCCCATCACACTAATGCTCCTTCCTCAGGAGGGCCACGGGCTGGTCCGGGCACAGCACCCGGGAAGCACAAAGATCGAGGAGTTCCTTGGCCAGCTGGAAGTCCTGTGGGAAGAACTGAGGAAGAGGCACCAGAGGAATGCTGTCTTTCTCCAGGCCTCAGAAGAGCTGGGTTTTAGGGTAAAATTCTTTTTTTTTTAAAGAAAAGAAAAAAAGTTCACAGGCTGTTCTCTTATTTCATACTGCTCATTGAAATTTATGATTATGACAAATTATCCTGGATCATTTCTATCCCTGCTAAAAGCTTTCTGTTCAGCAGAGCCTGAGCTGTATGCATGCACTCATGGTTAGAAACCTGTTTACTTTATCGCCTTAATTGGCTGAGTTGTTGAGATGTAGTCACAACATTTTATGAAGGCTAATCCAAGGAATATAAAATGTGCTCAGATATAATTTGATTATGAGTTGGAAAGAGGCCGCAAATCCAGATTGATGACCTAGTTGGAAACCATGAGTCATCTAAGTCTTAGCAACTACTTCCACATATTATTGTTGTCTTTGTACAGTGCCTTTGGTAGTTTAAACTGTGCATTAAATCACCTTGAAATTCAAGCAGGAAAACTTCTATAACATGAGACATAAATTGCACTCCCTCAACCTCTCCATGTCTGTTCTGTACAGGTTGTGAAAGTGCTCCAGGCCCTTGGCAGCTTGGAGGCCTGGCTGGAGTCTGTGGAGCTTTCCATGAAGGAATCTGTCTTAGCCGGTGACCCTGAAACAATGAGCATGGCTGAGAGGGAAAGCCGTTTGCTGGAGAAAGAGGTGGCATCCCGCAGCCTGGAACTCAGCGCTCTGAGGCAGGAGGTCGACCGCCTTCATAGTCACAGCCACCCACATACGCGAGGGCTACCGGCACGCATGGAGGAGGTGGAGAAAAAGTATGTTAGAAGGATAGGTCAAGGGTAGCCCTTTGATATTTGTCATCATGGAATGTTCACATTATGGATCTGAGCAATCAGACTCTGGTGGTTATGCTCGTCACTGTGGTCAGGAAATAAAGGAAGTCAGTGTTTCCAAGAGGTCACAGGTTTGGGCTTGCCATGTTTGTAATCCAACATGGAAGAGTTTGTTCATAAAGCTCCCCAGTTCTTATTTAAGACAAACAGTTTCACCCCATAAACCACAAATATATATATATAAATATATCCATAGATCTCATAAATTGCCATTTTCTCTAAGTTGGCAAAAATACCTCTCCATGCGCTCATTAATTGCATGGCTCAAGTTTATTCATTTGTGATTCATGCAGCACTTAGTGAGGTCTACCCGAGAGTTTTGACATGCACTTCACCCACAGCTTGTCAGTGTGTGTCACAGTCACCCATTCCGTGTTTGCAAGATGACGCCTCTTTTTTTGGTTGGCCCTTAAAAGACAGGTTGTTGCCATGGACTCTCAGTAAAACTTATGATGCTGGCTAGTTTACTGGACATAGCCATGTCTATAAACAGAAGTGCAAACTCTGTAAAGAACACCAAGCTGACCAAAGAAAATACAGACGCAGAAAGGTCTCAGTTTAAGTGTTTCCAGGGTGGGGGTGTTAGATGGGGCAGAGATGGCCACTTGTGTAGTCTGAGGTCCTGTTGATGCAGGAGGTTCTCGCTAAGCACCTGGAAGACACTTGTTATGATGTCATTATTTAACAGTGCGCACACGTGCAACGTAAGGGCCATTTATTCTGGAAAAATACCCTTTTCAAAAGATCCCTTTACCATTTCCTATATAAACTCTGCACAGTGGAGGTACCTCAATGCACTAAAGTACAGGATATGTTTATGTGACACATGATATATGATAACATAAGCAGTGCTCTAGCACGGTACGAGTCACCTAGTAAGATGCTTGCGGTCTCTGTAATGTGGTTCTGCTGAAGGATGCAAGTTTGTATATGTGGATGTGGTTCACCATTTAGGTGTAGCTTTGGTTAAAACATCCCTGCTGGTGTTTGTGTTTCCCAGGTACCACCGTGTCCAAAGTGCCCTGACCCAGCAGAGCTCTGAGCTGCAGGACACGCGCATGCTGACTGAGTTCCTGGAACGTGTGGAGTTGGAGGAAAGCCAGGATCTCAGTGGTAGTCAATACAGATTAGGGCAGGTAGGTATATTTTGCAATAGTGGCATGGATAAGCTTGTAAAAATCATCAATTGAAAAAACTGTTGTTGTGCACGTGTAGCCAGTTTTAGCATTACAGGTAGTTTTAGTTTGTCGCCAAATGTTGGATTCTATCTGAAAAACTGTAGTTTAAATAGTAAATACACTGGTTCTTAGATATGCTTTTCTACTCTGAGCACTCTACACAACTTGCCTCATTCACCCAAGTACGTTTTTCTAAGCTCTTTCTATGTAAGTGCTTTTATCTAACATTCACACACGTTCATACTCTGATGGATTTATTGGAGAGCAACAGACTGGAGCAGACGGGGATCGAACCACCAACTGTCTGATTAGTAGGCGACGTGCACCTGAGTTACAGCCACCCCGCAAACACACTATAAATCCATTTTATGAACTCTACAACAGCTTTGAACTAAAAGCAGTCCTTATCAAAACTGTCGACAGTGTTCTATGAATTAATCAAAATAATATAATATAAGAAATTTTAGATTAAATTATAAACTGAGTGGCAGTATTACCGTGCTCTACTACATTTTGTCATTTAGATTACCACCATTTCAATTCCATTGAACTTGGCAAATGAATACTAACTCTTTTTGTACCTAATAGCCTCTCCACAGTGAAAATTCCCCAGCTCCTACTTTGCTGGCACTTCAGAACAGCGGCAGCGGTGAGCCTCTGATAGAAACCATGGGGGACCCCGTGGAGGAGCTACGAGAGGCTGTAGAGATGCTGAATGACACAGTGAGAGAAAGAGGTCGGTCACAAAGCCACGACCAGGCTATCCAGGAGCTGATGAGCAAGGTAAGAAGATGAGATTTTAAATATATATATATATATATATCACATGCTCTGATTATATATAGTCTGTTTACAAAATGCATGTACACGAGTGCTGCAGTGGCTCAGATTCACTGTTTGTTTCCTCCTTTTTTCCCTCACATGTGTGTTTTTTTCATTTCAATTTACTCTTGGTTTAAGAAAAAAAAAGTACACATTTTAAAAAAGCACATACGCAGATGGCTGGAGGGGAATCCATGACACCATTTTAAACTAATTTGCAATGTGGCTCTCATTAGAAAACAAATAATGTACACTGAAGTATAATGACTTAATAACATCCTATGAGTACTCATGATGACTTGGTGCGTCGCCAGCATGCCAGCCTGGCAGTGCGTGTGGAGGAGTGCGTGTGCTTCAGCAAAGATCTGAGCCTGGACATCCTGGAGAAGGAGACAGACATGGCCATCCAGTGTGAGCCAGATCGCTGTGGCCTAGAGGCTCTGCAGGAGGAGCAGGACCACCTGGAGGTGAGAGAAAGATGCCGGCACATGTTGTGATTATGTTGTAAACATCTGAAATGATTCATTTCTGGTAATGCAGTCCAGTATTCCATTACACTGATGTTGAATTATGAACATTCTGCCCTGTGTATTTAAAAAAGGGAAGTCCCCCACACCCCAACCTCGACTGTCTTATAGTCACCTCCAACACATTGTTCAGCAGTCTGTTTCCTGTTGTGACATATTTTTTCACAACAACAACAAAAAAAGCCTGCCTATTCCCTTTTGTGCCATGAGCAAGCAACGTAGAGGAAGCAAAGGTTTGTTATTCCCATGGGATATTTATTTGTGCTTGCATGAGTCACTGTTGTGTTAGCGCTCAAAGTGTATGTGTGTGTTTATGAGCAAATCTGGTAGGGTGTGTATGAGTGTCCACGGTTCACAGGGTTGGAGATGTGAAGTTGGGGATGGTAAAGTTCTGTGTGAGTCATTTTTTGGGCAGTGTTATGTTTATCACACGCACACACGGCTGTCTGGACTTGATACCTTTGAAAAGGAGAAATGACCTAATCTCCCAAACTGAAATAACTGTGCCGTCAGCAGACAAGCATCTACAACTCAGTGTTCTTGTGGCTTACTGTAGCTGAGAAACGTTCTGAAGTATTGCTCCCAGAGAACCCTCAACACTATTAATTACTGCCTCGTCAAAAGGAGGAAAGAAAATTCCAATTGCAAGCTAGCTATAGCGTGGCAGCCCATATGTAGACCATATGGGCCTCTAACTGAATAGTATGCATTAAGCTATGGAGATGAGGTCATAGTCAGAGATACAATTGGTACAGGCTGTTTGAGTGATAGTGGATTTGATGGGAGATGATAGATTCTTACTGTGATTCTCCACAGATTGGCTACGAAATCATCAGGGAGGAGGTAAAGAAGTTGCAGGACCAGGCTTCTCGACTGAAGGATCTGTGCCCAGAGAGAGTGCACGTACTAGATGCAAAAATTCAGGCTACACTGCAGGCCTGGAACGAGCTGGGAAAGAGCGTGACAGAGAACAAATCACGTCTGAAAGAGTTTGCGCAGCTCCAGGACTTCTTCAGGAGCTACCTCGCCATGATGTAAGCAGGGCGTGAGGATATTGTGACCCCTTTCTGGGCCTCAAGTTATTTCGTAATCAACTTTTGTGAGAACATCTGCCCATTACAACATCTATCAAGGAAAGAACAGGATGTTCTCTTTGTCAAGCACAGGTCCCTGGGGAAGTGTATAATTTAGGATATGCTGAGAAGGTCAGAGCAAGTTTGTGTGACAGGGCAATGAATGTCTGTCCTATCAGGGAGAGCCTGGTCATTCTCATGCTTTGTGAATGTATGGTTTTTCTCACAGCCCTGTTGCTTGTCTCCTCCACTACCTCTCACCCCAACCTGCTTCTCTGAATAGCTCATGGACAGAAGACACCAGGTCATGCATTTTCTCAGATACCGCCTTGCATTTTGAGAAAGATGGGCAGACACCACTGGTTGCAGAGCTGGATATGCAAATTGAGCAAAAGTTTGAGGAGTTTGATGAGCTGGCCACCACAGGCAAAAATCTTTTAGACAAGGAGCACCACCTCACACAGATGGTGAGCAGGGTTTCACACTTGACTTTCTTTGAATATATTGTTATTTCAATTTGGTTCTACTTTTATGAACTCTATTGTCTTACAGGTAAGAGAGCGTATGGAGGAACTGAGGAGTATGCTTGGGTGGATCTTGGTACACTGGAGGGCTCAAAAGCAACAGTGGCTCCACAAGAA
>VOQK01027790.1:0-5000 GCA_015052645.1 Benitochromis conjunctus
TGTACAAACACAGGCAGGGTTAGGGTTTCAGAGCGTCTGAAAGCTTTATAGCTACTCTGTTTCAAAGTAAGCCTAAACTAAGAGATTATATTTTCTTCACGTTACAATTGTTTGATTTTGTTAGCTACAAATTAAATAAATAATGTTTCCAGTTCTATAATGTAGTACCTCTAAAAAATGAAAATGCTATGTTAAAGTACTAGATAATTATAAATACCCCACTGCACTCACATGTGGTAAAAATTTATATACTTAGACCTTTAGTAATGTCAGTGAGCTCATTTATGCTTACTAGTCTGTCTAATCTTCATTAAAATAAGAAAAGTAAAGCTGCACTGTAACTCCCCAAAGCTGAAAAGGCTTTGTTACAGCCAGTTAAAGTTAAAATACCTTTAATAAGTAGGCATTATAAATTTCACTGGAGGTCTCACCATTTCTCCCGTATGATATACAAGTTAAATATTTTACCAAGAGGCTTTATAAGATCCTCTTGAGCCTCCATGTAGATAATGCTGACAAAGTAAAAGGCAGATTGGAATTTGACCTGGTTACTATAGAGCCGGAGGCCTGGAGTGGCCTCTATGGCCTGTGCAGCTCTCCAGTGTCCTGGTCTTTAACTCTGCTTGGGAGAGGAAATTCAAGATTTTTCACAGGCTGTACATTATTCCTGAGGGAATCCAGCCTTGTCCAAGTGTTATGCTAAATGTCAGCCTTCTGTATGATCTTATTTTCATTGTTTGTGGAGCTGCCACAAACAATGTAATTTTTAAGCATGATCTACATCTTGCTGCAAGGACTTGCCTGCTGGGATATTGAGCTTGTGGATCACTATTAAAACTCCTAATCAGTAACTGCAAGGTGGGACAAGTATGATTCCATTTGAAGCCTATTCTGCAGTTTTAAAAGATAAGCCTTTCCTATTCTACCAGACCTGGGATCCATATCACTACCTGGGTGTGTCTCTCATCGGATGAGGTTTAGACTTATAGATCTGGCCTGGAAAAGGATGTGATGCCATGGTTTAATATGATACTGCCCTGTCATCCATGGATTCTCTGGACTCATTTTTACTGTTACTGTTAGTAATAGTTTTATTACCCCTCAGCCATGCAAGACTAATTGTTTTAGACTGGTATTGTCGTCACCCTGCTGGGTGGGTGGGCGAGCACTGTGGACAGCCAAGTCTGTGAATGTGACCTCAAGAACAAGGCAAAGTAGGATTTTGAAATTCATACCATTGGTACATCTATTAGAAATCTCTTACAAGTTTGAATTTCAGTGATCTTGACCTTGAATTCCTTAAAAATGACCTTTTTGATGATGATGTTCTCCAACTGCTGGGTTAGGCTGTTATCAAAGATAAACAGTTATTCTGATAAAATAAATAGGTGAATTGGGATCCTTAGCAATAATTTCAGTGGTCAGCATGTACATCGGACAAAGTTTTTCCAAAGTTTCTCTTTTTTTTCCGTGCAGATTATACTTTTTTTGCACTTTTTTTTTTGTATTTTGGCACATATTTTGCACATTTCCATTGCACTGTCTTGTGTCTGTATCGTCCTGTTCTGTCTAATGTTGCACTGTCTTGCCTTGTTTTTTGGAATTTTTGCACATTGCACTTTACGTAGTCCTGTGTTGATTGTCTGTTATATGTCAGCACAACAAGTTGTTTGGCTCATAAGTTTCCCATTTCAGTTGTTTTTTGTCTCTTTGCCATCGCGGACAAGAGAGCAGCTCTCTCTCTCTTTCTATGACATAATTTCTTGTATAAGTTAGTTGAGGCACTTTGAATTTATGCTGGTATTCTTCTCTAATAATTCCCTCTTTTTTTTCTTTGAAGCGCTGGCAGTGCATTCGGGCAGAGGAGAATGTCGTGGCTCCTGCCGTCTTCTTATTATGCATCTGAACTTGAAGAGCCAAGTCGGTCGGAGAGAAACCTCAGCATTGCCATCATCCTCCACCTCATCTTCTGTAAGTACAGGATTATCTTCCCTGCTGAATAGCTAATGTGTCCTCATAATGGTATGCAAATTGTGCTGCATAATCTGGTTGTGTGTTTGTGTGTATGTGTGCGTCTAGCTGCAACTTCCTGCATGGCTGTGATGCCCACCAGTCTTATGTCCAGTCTCCTTCTGTACAAACACCGCAAGGTTTGTGTGTCAGCCCCTGTGTAGATGCAAGCAAGTTTCCCCTTGCTGCTGTGAGCATTAAAAGCTGCTGCTGCCCCTCTAAGGATCCATCAATACTCCAAGCGGCTCATAAACAGAATTGTTTTTTTTGTGCAAGCGTAGTAGAGTGTGACAGTGATTTTCTGAGTCATACCCACCAGTCTCTAACTAATGTCAGCAGATGGTAAATGTTCATGTCTGATTTTGGAATTAGATTTCTCTTCCTTCTTCTCTCCTCCGCAGGGTGTAAGTACATCTGTTCTGTGTCGTGATGTGGCTTGGCTCACAGAGGAACTTCTGTTCAGGAACAAAGACGTCGGCTTTGGGGGAGCTTTGACAGAGGTTGTCCACTACTCCCTGTCTCTGCTCGCCCCTCACCTCATCATAGCTGCTGCACCATCCAAGTCAGTTTCCTGTCTTAAAAGAAAAATGCTGATGAGCTGATGTTGCTGATCAATAATGCATTCTACCTTTTATTATTTTTCCTTTTGATACACACCTCTCCAATTCTAGGAAAGACCCACTGATTGTGCCCTGTCCTTCTCTTGCTGCCACGCTTCACCTCTCCTACATGGCAAAGACGGTCACACACGCCTTTATATTGGAGGCTGTTGGGGGTGAGTGACTTTGAAGGCGTGCTTTTTATGTAGGTAACATAATTTTCGTGGACGTTTATTTATCTATCATCTTGACCATGTGTTCTGGCAGGCACCTTATTTTTCGTAGGAGGCCTTGGCAGTTACTCTGACTGTTGGCATGTCAACTTGGAAAATCAGTTCTAGAGAAAACATTTTAATTTTTCAGAACTTATTACGCGTGACATTTAGGGGGTAGCAAGTTTTTAGCAGTGTCAGGGAAGTGTGCACACAGAAGGAGAGTTGTTTTTTTTTTAAGTAGCAAGTTTCAGCATTGGAATTAAACTGTTTCAGTGTCATTTTACATTTTATTAATGTCCATTATTTCCAGCTTTAGGAGTATGTGAAGATTCGTTTATAATGCTTGAACTCGAACCTAAACGTATAGTTAAGGTGCGCTGGGAATAGTTGCTGCAGGTATATCGGCTGGACATTTATGATGTGAATTTGCTGTTCCACCACATCCTAAAGTTGCTCTTTTGGATGATAAAGCATGGTGGTAATATAGTTTTTAAGTTCTTATTAGTGTTTAAATTTTATTTCGTTTTGACTTTTTGCTTGTAATTCGGTTTAGTTTCAGTTACTTTCCAGAGCGAGTTGGCTCATATTCTTTATTTTTTGAAATTGTGGAGTTTTAGTTTAGTTTCTATTACTGAGCCATCAAGAAGGTGGGTATACTGTGGTGACAAAGGGATGACATGTTGTGAATTCAGAGATGCTCTTCTGCATACCCTGTTTATAACGAGTTGTTATTTAAGTTATCGTTCCCTTCCTGTCAGTCTGGCCAGTCTCCTCTGACCTCTGACATCAGCAAGGCATTTTTGCCCAGAGAATTGCGGCTCACTGGATATTTTCTCTTTTTCTGACCATTCTCTGTAAAGTCTAGAGATGGTTGTGTGGTAAAATTCCAGTAGGTCAGCAGTTATTGAGATTATCAGTCCATCTGGGATCAACAACCACAACATGTACACAGCCACTTAAATCACTTTGCTTTCTCATTCTGATGCAGGTTGAACTTCAGCAGGTTGTCTTGACCATGTCTGCGTGTCTAAATGTGTCGAGCTTCAATGTGACTGGCCATTTACAGTATATATATGTGCAGTTGGACAGTTTTTATGTTATATGTTAAATTTAAGACAACAAGTACTTGAGTTGCAGTACTTTAGTTTTTGTTGGCTGAAGACTGTCAGATAACTCTTACAGGTTTTATTTAGATGTTTCCTTGGCTGCATTTCGTTTTCAGTCACTACAAATAAAGCTCTATGAGCTAAACTGTACATCAGCTGTCTTCTAGACAGTTGGCAGTTGCTTCAGTGACCATCCATGAGCAAGACACCGATAGCAAACCAATCATTCACTTTCATCTTTGTTATGCAGAAAGATGAAGGCATTTATGAACACAGCTGTAATAACTCCATCTTGTAGCGCATTAAATGCTACAGACTACAAATGCAAGATGTGCATTAGGGTCACATTTGTATGGAATGCATGTAATTGAATCCAACTGTAAAACAAGTGGTACCATTAAAAACCTCCTCTTTTGGATACAGACCGGAAATCCCTGGTTTAAATTTGATTGTGTTATCTCCTGTGTAATATTATAATAATAGGCACATACTGAAAGTCTATCATAAACAGCATATGGCATTCACATACGCTGATTGTGCTCTTTACATTTTATTTCCATTGCCATTATTCATTCAGGAAATAGATGGCCTGGATGTGAGCAGGAGGAAATAGAAGTGTGGAGGTTTTATTATGGATGGGCATACAAGTCATTTATTTCATTTAAAAGACATAGTGTGCCTTCTGTCACAGACCTGCACTTTATTTTTGTGTTTTAATATCCGCAGCTGTATTTTTTTTTTTCCCCCACATTTTTTTTAACAAACTACACCTGCACCACAGATATTGCTGAAAGCAATAATCTGAAGCGTATTGGCACTGAATATCTGGTGTTTTAATTTACAGACTCATCCAGTGTCTGTGTTTTTCTTTGGTGGTGTGGTTGGGAACAGAGGAATAATACATGACAGTAATATATGGTAATCGTCTAATGGCAGAAATCCTAAATCTATACCTTACCAGATCCTCAAGCCCAGAGCTATCTGCTGAAATCTTATTTTCATGCTGACAGGCAGACAGGGATGAAGCCATAGAAACTGTAGCAACATTTTAGGATTCCTGGTGGAGGTAA
>VOQK01027790.1:7500-12802 GCA_015052645.1 Benitochromis conjunctus
TGCATTTTTAATGTTACCTTCAACTCTTTAGTGTGTTTTCTTTGTTTGAATTTGGTTATATAACTATTTAAGTTACTCAGTACTCAGTAGAGATTTTATATCATACACCTCCACAATCTAATGCAGTCCAGCACAGCTAACGAGGCCACAGTTCAGGACGGTGTTGTACTGGACAATGTTATATTGGATTGCTTTTAGACTTCAGTAGAAATCAGGTTGATTTAACTCTTTACCCCTTTAAAGCCTACTAGGAGTAATTCTTGTAGCTTTTTTCTGAACTGAGCTTTTTCTGTCGTATTTCAGGTCTGCTTACAGAAAAAAAAAGTGTCTGGGTTTTCACCAGAAGACTCTGTCTATAAAGTTTCCCTTGGAAAAAAAAAAAACTACGCCAAACCACATCTTTATTTACAGATACTGAGATATCAAAACTCATGGTTAAGGGTACAGGGCGGTTGTCAAATGTCGTCTTTATGGCGGAAAGAGTTAAAGACACAATGTCATCCTTTTATCCCAGGGCTGTGGTCTCAACCCATATTACATTTTAACTTTTACAATGCACCTATTTTCACTTATATTAAGAATATAATTATATTTTAGGAAGGAGTGGTAGCTCAGAGGTCAAGGTTAACTTCTTACAAGAAGCAGCGATGGCATGCTGCTACTGTTTGGCCCTTTCAAAACAAGCCAAAATATGCATGTGCTTAATGCATATATGACAAAAAAATAGTGCTCTCATCATTAATGCGTTAATACGGCGTTAACACGGCTAAACACGGTCATCACAATTAACGCAATTAAAATTTTTAATGCACTCAACCCATCTGGAACGTAGAATGGACAAACTTTGGACAAACTGACCGAAATGCGTTGGCAGAGACATTTCAGGGATTTTGAGTCAGTCTGCGCTCCAGACGGGTTTAAGCTGCATTAACGCGTTAACGCCAAGTACCCCTCACACAGGTTAATCTGCGTTAATGGGACCTGCCAATTTTGACGCGTTAACGAAGATCCGTTCGCATTAACGCTGACAGCACTACAAAAAACATATTTTTTCTTCCTGGAAAAATGCATGTTATATTAACCAGAGCTTGCTACTATCTGTTCTGCCCACTGTCCTCTGGAGATTCCCAGGAATGTTCCCATCTGTGATTTCTGGAAGAAAGAGGAGGGTCCTCTGTCCTGGACCACTTCTGACGACCCTTATCACAGTGATTCTGACTGCGAGGAGCCGGACCTTCACTCCTATAAGGTACAGAAGATCACTGGCTTTCCTGAGCCTCTGTAGCTCCTTCATCTCTCTTCTGTTGTGTCCAATACAGAGCTGGTTCTACATCTTTACACTGAGAAGAAAGAAAAAGACTGGATAGACTGAAAAGTTGCATAAAAAAAGTTAAAATGACTCATTTCAACGTCTGAAGTGAGTAGGCTTCATAGACACTGAATTGACAGTTGAAATTTAAGGCCCACATCTGTGATGAAGCCTAAAGATCTGGTTGGCCGTGATTTTCTTCCCACGGATATTAACTCATCGTTCTCTAAGTAGCACTGCTTAACATTCAGCTCTCCGATATGTTTATTATGGTAGTTTGTTCTCAAAAGGCACAGTTGGGGGACTGGCTATGCGCTGGCCGAAACTGCCTACAGGACATGCACAAAAATACCAGAATCACCACATGAAATACAACTTTGAAGCCACTGAATCTCCATTATAAAAGCATCTGCATAGATAGAGCCTACAACCTGAATGCCAATTAGCAGTAAGGTGTTAGATTTAAAAGAAGTCAAACTGTCATGACTGTTGGACTTGATATCCGACTTCCAAGGGGTCCAAAGCACCAGCTGTCAAAGGTGCAGGCATGTTATTCGTAATCACTGCAGAGCAACTTTGAGCTGATGGTCTCAGGAGTCGTGACTGTACGAATGTAAAACTACTCTGAGAGAGAGCAGCAGTTTTATCACACTGATGTGAGCAGGCATACTATTTAACAGCTCTGCTGGCAGCTATGGAGGGAACAGTAGCATTAATCAATGAAACATTTTCAATGCCAGCTTCAGCATCATAGAATCCAGTAAAGATGAGGATGTTTTTATTTAAAGTTTTACCATCCACATGCTTGGAAGCATTTTGTTTGCCAAATGATGGAAAAGGTAGGAAATTGCATATTGGCTTATTGCACATTAAAGAACCATAATGGCCGTGGGAGCTGGCATCTTAAAATGGTTTTTCCTGTTTAAATCTTGGAAGAATGAACAGTTGATAACATTGTGAGTAGTCGACGCTATGAGGAGTTTAAAACGAAAAAAAGGTGACACCAGCCAGCGCTTTACATTTGCATTTGAGAGCGGTTTTAAAGCCTCCAATGTATTAAATCTTTACAAATGTGTTGGTTATAATATGTAGGGCATTCAGTTATGTGTGCCCACCACCTGTCTGTTTACAAAAGGCAAGCCATATATAGATTTGGTGCTTGTTCAAGTCTGCCACTGAGCTCTGCATCATCATTGCTTCATTGCTTCCAAAATCACATCACCCTCCACCTCCTTCCTCCTAATAGCATTTAGTTGTAATTTAGTTGTTAATGTTCATTCGTTCATATTTGTTAAAGGAGCCCAGGTTCTGTAAAAGGAGTGTTGTGAGCTCAGCGGTGCTTTGTGTGTGCTTCCTGGGATTTATTTCAAGCATCACATGAGAAAAGTCATACAGGCAAACAAAACTGTACTTTGTAATTCTCCAATAAATAGTGGAAACCCACACCTACTCTTACAAATGAAAAAGAGCTGGCACACATACTTCAAACTCTGGAAAAAAAAATCTAATGATGTTACATTTTAGCTTTAGGGGCATTTTTTTGTTCCTATTAGATCATTTTAGGATATGGACTGATAAATGGACTGCCGTTATATAGCGCTTTTATCAAAGTGCTTTACAATTTGCCTCCCACACACGCATTTACACACACACACACACACACTTGTGTTTCCATTACCTCACAATCATTTCCTACAAACTTACAGACTAAAACTGCCACTTTTCTGAACCTAATTTTACCTTAAACTAAGTTTTCACTGAAAAACTTGAATTAGAACTTTTTTTTCTTCCCAAACAGGAGTCAGGTGGTCAGAGCGAGACTGATTACGCAGATTTATATACCCACAACATGAGCCACACAAAAGTATGCACACAGAAACTATTGGCAGCATGGTGCCACGAATATACTACCCAACCATTAGGGGCACAGAGGGTAATTGGGGTCTTAAGCTAGTAGACTTCAACATGTGGGCAGGAGGTATCTGAGATCAAACACAAAC
Source organism: Benitochromis conjunctus (assembly GCA_015052645.1). Classification (NCBI taxonomy): domain Eukaryota; kingdom Metazoa; phylum Chordata; class Actinopteri; order Cichliformes; family Cichlidae; genus Benitochromis; species Benitochromis conjunctus. Next base: position 10,810 of record VOQK01027790.1, read on the forward strand.
CACCAACCAGTCAGATGATCCTCTACCTTCTGAGCTACATGTCACATGATGTCATAATTGTAGGTAGAGCTGTCTTTCTGTATATGACCTGCTTTTCATATGAATGATTGCCAAGCGAAACCTCTGAATATTGAAAATTTGCACTCTTCAGTGTGGAGACTACTCTTCTTTTGTCCTTTGCAATTCTCAAGTATTCATATGCCTAACTCTGGAAATACAGGCCCTTATTTTTTATAATTTAAAGATTTTACTAGCATCACCACACAACAGAAAGCACATTCTTATGTCTTGCTTTGCCACATGTAGCTCGCTGGTTGACTGCGTAGTACAGTGCCACCCACGCTGGCATAACTCGTTCTCATTTCAGCTTTGTCCACCAAGGAAGTGCCGCACCACAGTTTACAAAGCTTCACTCTTTCAGACTCCATCTTTTAACTCTCTCCATCCAGTGCACTCATTTTTTTTATCCTGCCGCCTCTGCACAGTTCAGGTGCTGAAGGAAGACTGTATACACCTACATAGCAGACAGCAGAAAGTATTCCCTAACCTCAGTTTGCCTGGGTAGATTCACTTTTGTTTTGCAAAGCAACTTGGAAAGAAAAAGCAAGAAAACTTGTTTTGCTGCTTTGTTTTCCCAAATGTATATATTTACTTGTGTGCTTGTGCATATTAGGTTATTTATTCATGTTGCCTCTCAGTTATGTGAAACAAACAGCAAAATGCAATATAAATAAATCAATATGATCGACATTTTAATGTTATTGGATACTACCATTTTTCTTTTGGATACAATTGTATTTCTGCACTTTAAATCTTCTTATATTGCCTGTGTAAATATTGTGCTGAAAATGCATTTTTTTTTTTTTCTTTTGTACTTTGCACAACATTCAATCATTGTGTAATGTCTTTGTTAAGCAGCTTCTCTGGACTTGCTTATACAACAGCTGCAGTGCTGACCTTTTTGTTGTAATGTGTTTTTACTGCTCATACAACTCAACTCGTGATCGTTACTCTGACGGCTCCGTTTTCATCCTGTCATTTTTGTTTCCAACTTTTTCTGTGTATTTAAGTGCTTCATCTTTTTATATAATGATTGTTTAAACACTAATTGAATTAGCCCAATTGACTAAGTGGCAACAGCTCATTGAGCAAATGTTTTAAATAAGCTATAAAGCTTAATTAATGCATTTAAAAAAAGCATTGTATGCAGTTATAAGGTGCTGTGCAAAAAGCCTCATTTCTTTATATTTTGGGTATAGAAGCCAGGCTTTCATGTAATGTTTTAAAGTGGTCTTGAGCAGTTTTTCTTTGGACATTAACTGCTTTTTCTACCCAGAGGGATGTTTTTTTTATTGTTTCTTCAACCACTTAACACTGATCTGTGAATCAATACATGGGTAATTAGGCACCAAACACGAGGATGAACAAAGAGTTGTGTCTAAACATAGCAGACAGCTTAGTGAAGAAACAATTAGAAACGGTATCTTTAGGCACTTTTTTTTCTAGCAGCCTGTCACAGAAACATTTGTTCTCATTTTTTTTTCTGTCAATCTATGAAGTTTGAAAGCATGAACTGGTATTTTTGAACCAATAAGCTGATTTCAAAGAGTTATTAGCTGAAAACCTGGTGTATCACGGCATTGGGTGAAGTGTGTTTTTAACTGGACAGGCAGAAGAATTGGCAGGCTTAAAAACATTATGTACAACATATGAACAGTATCTGAAAGTCATCTCCTTAAGAGGGAAAAAAATCAACCTGACACAGAACCTAAGAGATGCATCCGGCCCTTCAACTCATCCATGAACTCCTCTGAAATGGTGGTAGGGTGGTGGTCAAGAAACCATTCTTAGGGAAGGCAAACCGGGAGAAGAGGCTGAGGTATGCCAAATTACACAAGAACTTGACTGAAAATCTGTGACCATAGGTCTTGATGGAGTGATGAATCCAAATTCGACCTTTTTTTTTTTTTTTTTTTTTTAAAATATAAACAAA
>VOQK01027790.1:22151-33477 GCA_015052645.1 Benitochromis conjunctus
TTAATTTCCTCACATCTAATAATCTGTTTTCTTTCTTTTATGGGAAAGTTGATGTTCTTTCACTTCTGCCTGAAGTTTTATACACAGTCTTTGAAAATCCTGAATATTAATCATAATTAGAAATACTTTTCACTTTAACGTCAAAATATATATATTTTTTTTTACATAAAGAAAAATCAGTAGGTTCACAGTTTCTTCTGCACAGCACGAGTGGGCGGCTGCTGACGGAGGGTATTTTTTACAGCCCGTGATGACTCTGAGGTTGAGTCACATAATTACTCTATTTTGTGTAGTAAAAGAAAATAACACATTTTCTCTAGTCACAATTACTGAAGTATCATGAATAAAACATTCATCAGGCAGTTTTACATATCTCCTGATGGTTTTTCACATTATGTAAAAAGAGGGAAAAACTCTTTGAATAGTAATTCATTGTGAGGAGCGGGCGATCAGAAGGTGCAGTTCAGCGGCTGATGTTCATTCATGGATTCTCTTCTCGGGGTTTACACCACTTTGTTGATTATAGAACCTAATTGTTCTATCTGGCACTCCACCACGTCCCCTTTCTGGAAGAAAAAAATGTTTTAACACTTAATTAAAAAAAACACGTTTCAAATCACTGCCTTATTATCTGTTGGTAATTAATGGGGGAAAGGACAATAGAGCCTTTTTATGCATCTTTTCAGCTACACTTTTTTAAATTATTTGACTCTACTAAAGTGGCTTTGCATTGTTTCACAGTTTAATTTTTGTTTGCCGTTTTAGCTTCTTTCTCCAGGAAGAGACTTGCAGCAATATAACAACCACAAAACGTCAATGAAATTAAGCGACTTGCGGCAACAACAGAAAAAAATAACTATTAGCAATGCAAAGTAGGCAGATCCAGAGCTGGCTCAGCTTTGCTGGCCTCACGGCCAGAATCACTGCTTCTCATATGAGGGAGTGGTATTTTAGGAAGGGAGGGTTACCTAGGCAACCAGAGCCTGGAAATGACCATTAGTGACCACTGTCGTCTACAAAGCGGAACAATCAATTTATTTATGTGGACGTGACCTAAGGCAACGTTATCCTGATTGGCTGGCATTTGTAAACAGAAGGTTTGAACAGCAGATGTGTGGAGATCCTGTGCTCACAGCCAAAGTCACGTGGAAAAATCTTCACAGGAGACTTTCTTTTCCACATGACTGTAAGTGCCTGAGGTGACCACATTAACCCTCATCACCAGTCACAAACCTCAAACTTAACCTTAAGCCAAATTCTCAACTTAGGCACACAGGAAGAGTCATGTTTTCTTTCTTCACCCCTCAGCTTTATAGGCTGATGCTGTATTACCAGCAGGATGGGCAGGTGTCGTGGACACGCATGTTTTTGAATGCGATGACTCGAGAACGAGGTGACGTAGGAGTTTGAAATTGATACCATAGTGTTGTATTAAATTATTTTCCCAAATCTTGGCAATAACAGAACAAATTAAACAAGAACACTCAGAGAGCACGACTCCCCCCAAAGGGCAAACGCTATACTACAACTTCGATGTTTTATAATGTTTTTATTACAAAATGATGATGTCAACCTGTTATGTTATTATTGTGACATCGTAGGATGTTAATGAAAAAATATATATAATACATACTAAATGATTTCTTGAAAAATGTTTTCAGGGTCAACTTTGACCTTGTGTGCTAATAATGAAGGTCAAGGTCAAATACTTAGTCAACCTAGGTACTCGTCCCCCAAGGGCCTAGTATATTGTTGTGAAGTTTGAAGACGATTCATTAAAAAAAAAAATTGTGGGTAACACAAATTTCTTTACAGATTTTCACATTTGGTCTGACATTGACACTTTTTTCCAAAACCTAGAGATAAGGTCAACTACTACCTCTGACTACTTGAGCCCTGTTCACACATTAAGTGATCGCTTCTGACACATTTCTTTGTTGCTGATGGTTGGTCATCATGAGCAACTGTCCTGGTTCTGGTACCCTGTCAATCATCTGTATCCTGTGCTTACTGGTGATCATTTCAATAGCTAAGTGCAGAAAAAATTGAGCTCAAAAGTTCCTGAATGTCACCGACTTCCTACAATCTCTGGTTTTAACGTTGCTGTCACTTCCTTGGGTGAGACTTCTGAGGGTTAAGGAGCCTTCTTTGATACAATACAGAGTCAAGAATAGAGGGGGGAAAGCAGTCTGATGGATATTACCTGTGCAAACACAGACCTCATTATTTGATACTTTTACCATGTTTGATAGAGACTTAAACCACATTGGTAACAACGGATAGAAAGGAAGGAAACACAGAATAAGTCCTCTTTAACTCTGTGACCTTACGTTCCTTTGGATAAAGTGAAAGTAAAGGTGGAGCTGCGGGCACAAAACATGTCCAGATCAGCTCTACATGCTGCAAATTCACTTTTGTCAGACTATAAAATCACCTTGAGAAACATGGGCGGCTTTCTAAATGCACCCACGCCTGGAGGAGTTCCTGTCAGAAACACATCGCCTGGAGTCAATGTCACAAACCTATCAGGAGGGAGAAAAGCACAGAGTGGAATATCAGAAAAATTACCATCACTTCAGCGAATTGGGATTTTCTTTCTCATTGTCGCACAGTATAATTTCAGTATTAATTTAGATTAAGCCAGAGCATGCGAAACAATATCTCCCACTGATTATTCCGCTGTCTGCACAGATACTGTGAAAGGTGCTGTGGGCTGCCATTATTAAGAGAATAACACGGGCATTATCACCAGTAAGTTGAGCGAGAGTGGCAGAGGCGTTGTCGTCTTAAAATCTCAGATCAGATCAGAGAACGCTCCGGTTGGTCAGCGTGCCGGTTGGGCTGGATAAGTCTTAAATGAAGCGTGTAATTTTGGCTCAAAGTAGGTAACTTTTTTTGTGGATTCATTTCTTAACTTCCTGGAACCCTGAACTCTCAGCTTGAGTTACTCAAGCAGAAAAGAGTAGTTTGTATTATATAAATGAGTACATAAACACACAGTATCTGAACTTCTCGTGCACAGAGACCGTCATCACGAGCAGCAACATTTATGGAACTTACTTTGAGACCCAAGCGACAAGCGCTGCTGTCTTGAAGATGATCTGATCCGTGTTGCTGTTCTGGACCGTGTCTCCATTAACCAGGCAGCGGATGCTCAAGTTATGTGGATCTGAAGGAGAAATGACACATGAAGTAGTATAGCTGCCTTCCTGTTTATGACTTTAGGCCTAAAGACGGGACAAATTTGAAGGGAAATCCTTTAATTCATTTAAAGAAGCTGGTGGAAAGTACTCTCAACATACGGCGCATAACAAATTTATTCGACCACCTGTCATGAAAACACCACTATTACTATTATTTTTTTAAAAGAGTAAATCTAAAGCATCATGGATAACAACCATAACTATGTTTTAGCATTCAAATATAATTTCAACTCTTTCTGGCCTGTAGACAGGGGCACCGTCTTTTCAACAATACACTTTAGGATAAAGGTGATCACTCAGAACTTTCTTCTAATGTGCAGTAATGTTTACACAGACCAAAAGCATGCATTTAAAATGCCCCAGACAGCAAAACACAGCCACATCTCCTCCTTGTAGGGGGGTCAAGCATCTAGGTTTTTCCTTTAAATTGTCACCCATCCGTAGAGGTTTTTAATTGCTCAGCTGTCTCTGGTTCACCTGCACGCAAATAACCAAAGTAAGAGGACAGCGACACTTGTGGAGGGTAATTACTAATAATAAAAATTATGTAATTATAATTTTCAAACAGGCAGACAAGCACACTCGACCTTTAAAGAGCGATTTTCATTCTAACTAAACTTAGACTGACGTGGTCTTTGACAGCGACGGTGTTGAATAATTTTTCAAGTGTGTTGTATAAAAGAAAAGCCTCGTCCCTCTGAAGAGGACATGTCAGGATAGCTTAGCTTTGCAAAGCTGCACCTGAACAAAAAACTTCTGGAACAATGTCCAGATGAGACAAAAGTGGAGACATCTGGTTGTAATACGCAGCACCATGTTTGGTAAAAACCAAACGGCACATCAGCACCCTGTAAACCATGGTGATGGAGGGGTGATGATTTGGGCATTCACAAACGAAAGCCTGAATGAACTGAAGCAACAATGTAGCGCTGCTAAAAAGTCATACAGAAAACGATGTGTTACTGCACATAAAGGTGGTTTTATAAGCTACTGAATAATGGAGTGTACTCATTTTTTTCACAACTGCATGTAACAATGACCATTTATACTATCTCACGCTGAGTTTTTTACTTATCAGCTCAAATAATGGCCGTAACCTAAAAGCATGTATCAGTGATCGCCTGTCAAGTATAAAGTATATCATCGTGGGACATTTTTATGTGCGCATCTTTGAAAATGGATATTGTGATGTGATGCAGGAAGATTCTAGTCTGCGTGTAAAAGCAAGAAATGTTTTTATTTTTCATTAAAGTGTTGGTAGCAGAAATTAAACCGTGTTGAATCGTAAACATGATGGCCCACATTTGACAAGAACGTTTTCAGCCTTTAGAAATCCTAATGGTTACCATTATCATCTGGTTGGGGCTTTCATGCTGCTCCCATCAGCTGCAAAAACAACATTTCCTAACTGAATTGCAGCTTGTTAACTCGGTGAAGCTGCTGGCGTACGAAATCTCAGATAATTGCATGAGTCACCAGATTGTCTTTAATTCCCCCTTTCAGCCTCACACTTCCTGCTGCGGATCCTCGTTCTCTCACCTGTCACGGTGTCAGTGGTTACTAAGGCCGGGCCGAGAGGACAGAAGCTGTCAAATGTTTTTCCTAGAAGCCACTGCTTCCCGTTACGCTCCATCTGCCAGTCACGAGCGCTGACGTCATTGGCCACAGTGAACCCGGCCACGTAGGAGAGCGCGTCTTCCTCCTAATAGAAAGAGGAGTGGAAATTGAGTCAGAACAGCTGCTTCGCCGGAGCGTGAAAGCACCGCAGCCTTCATTGATGTTGTGACGCTGACCTTGATGTGTTTTCCTCTTCGTCCTATCACAAAGGCCAACTCCACCTCCCAATCCACCTCCTTCAATGACACAAAAGGCCAAGATAGTGCAAAAAGACCGTCAAGAAGTAAACGTGAAATATGTTGCAGGGCCTACTTTTAATAGCAAACTGAAGGAGTCCCCAAAATCTTTTCTATAATATCTTGGTCTTTTCTCAAAATAACTGTAACATTCTAGTCTAGCTGGTCCAGACCACATTCCTACTATAAACACTGACCTACTTAACCTTTAGCCACTCGTGTAAAGGTATTTTTCTATTAAAAGTACATATTAATGTGACAATTTTTAAGGCATTTGAAGTTAAAGGTACAGAGATGCACTTGTATGCAATCCTTTCCAATCCTCATAGCCTGAGATCAGTATGTAGGTAGGCTGCTGATCAGCAGAAAAGGTCATGTGCAGTTGACTTCAGTCTGCCTGCGGTGGTCAAAGTGTGCGAGCTGTGCAGACTTGTGCCTAACAGACACAGCTGAGGGCGCACTGACCTTCTGATAACCTAGATTATCAGCTCATTGCAAAGTCTTTTCATTAGTTCTGGTGTTTGAACTAAGGAACAACACAAACCATTTGAAAAGTATGACAGAGATGGCCTTGATTATCTGCAGACGACACTGCTTTTAACGTAGACAGTGTTGGTCTGTGTCGTCTCCAAGGCTACATTGTCTAATGTAGCCTTGGAGACGTGTTGTGTCCTGTGGGAGTAATCCTGGATATTAAGAGCAGAGATTTCAGGCTTGTTTGAAGTCAAGGCTGATAGGAGCTAAAGGTGATAGCTCTTGCGGTGGTTTTTGCTCAGAGATCATCTACACAATCATCTTACAAGCATTTTATTTATTTTTGTCTTTTTCTAGATATAACTTTAACTTCTTTCAAGTTAGCACTGTTTTTCCTAAAAAGGCCTCTGTCAGGGAACTTTCTTGCCCTCACCTGGCTCTCAGAGGGCAGTATGATGTCATCGTATGGCCCTGTAATGGCACTGGGAAACTTGTTGAAGATGATTGGTTTTTTGGGGATTGGAGCATTTTGTTCCAGGCAGTGGTCGCGGTAGTTCATGCCCACACATACCACCTTCTCTGGACCCGTCACTGGAGACAGCAGCTGGATGTCTGCTCGGTCTACTACACACTTACCAGACGCCAAAGCTCTGAGGATGATGAGGAGGAAGACTGGTTTTAGATGATGTGGAAAATAGAAGATGAACAGATGACCAAGCTTGTAGATGTGAGAAAGAAGATTGTGTTAACTGAAAAGATTTATTAAAATGATGATGATTTGAGACGAGGAAGATGAGTGCAATCAAATAAACTGATAACGGAGTCATTTGAGTAGACGAGGCATAAGGCAATAGTATGACTGTATTAATTAGTGGCTTAATGGAAGAGAGTTGTTGACACCTCTGTGCACACTCCAGGCCCTTGTCTCCCAGCTCCAGAAGCTCTCTCATTGTTGACGGCATCGAGGGGTCAAATGCCTTCAGATCCACCACACTGAGCCCCTCACCTTGCTCCACTCCCACCCTGATGCTTGCCCCTTCACCAAGACGTCGAAACTGCACCAGACGCATCGCTGCGGCACTCAGTCCTCGCCTCTGCACGTCCGCCGCTTGCCACCGAGCGGTTACACTCCTGAAGATGCAAAAGGAGCGAAGAGGAAGTCTCATCTGTTGGTGTGAGAAGAAGAGGAAGGGGAAACAGATAGGAGAGGTCATACCTAATCCTTCAACAAATGGACTGGTTCTTGCTGCACACAGCCAGGTGGTATGGACACCCAAGTTTGTGAATATGAAAACTTGAGAATGTGGTCGTTTTCTGAATATCACCTAGGATTTTCACATTTATACCTAAGGTGCAGCTACTAGGACGCTGAAGTGTAGCACTGGTGGCCACTAGCATTTTCTACTTTACTTGAGCAGTCAGTCCTTTATGCAGCATGTCACATTCACACACTCACTCTTTTACGTGTAAGTGATTTCTATCTAACATTCACACACACACACACACACACATTCACACTCCAATTACAGCTGACACTAAGCTTTAGCCTGAGATGCACAAATCCACCAACAGTAGATGAACTGCTCGACCTCCTGAGCCGCAGCCACCCCAACAATGACTGGATATTTGATTCAAAGCAAATAAGGCATTTTTCCCCCAGAGACCTGCATAATATGACTGGATTGTTTCCCCTCTATTTCTGCTATGTAAACTGTAGAGCTGGCCGTGTGGGAAATCCCAGTACATCGTAAATTCTGAAATACTCAAACCAGCCCGTTTGGCACCAACAATCACGCCAAGTCACTTAAATCACATTTCTTGCTCGTTCTTGGGTCTGGTCGTCTTGACCATGTTTGCATGGCAAAATGCATTGAGTTGCTGTGACTGGTCAATAAGATATCTGCATTAAGGCGCAGTTAAACAGGTGTACCTAACAAAATGACGGCTGAGTATTTAAAGACATAGACGTACAGCGTTTATAATGCAGATCAACAATTCTGTCATGCACTTCTTTTCTAACATTTCCCAGATTCTGTCTTTCAATGCCTCAGTCAAAACTCTTAAAACTTACGTGAACCCAAACTTTTCTGAGAACCGGCTGCCAAAATGGAACAAGTGCAAATTAATCTGCACAAAATAATAACACGTAATTATCATCTCCCGCCGTCGCATTATAATAGAGCTACAAATTATAACCACTCTGCAAAAAGCAGTTTCTCCGTGCAGCCTCTGTCCCTAGAAACTGTACCTGCAGCCTGGGGTACGGAGCCGGTGATCTGTTTATGTCGGATTTTTTTTTTTTAAAGCATTGTTTAATACTTATTTTGTACTAAAACACTTACAGACCAATCGTGCTTCCACTTCGACCTTTGCACTGCCTCCAGTCAATACTTACCTCCCCAGTTTTTGCAGCTCTGCACAGAAAACACTACTGTTAGCTACTTCCGGTTAGCGTTTGAGTCCATCAGCTCAGTCTCGTCCAGCGCGAGATAAATCACTCAGCCAACGACGGGGTGCAGCCACGATTATCATTTATATCAGTGCAGGTGGTAATTTATATATATGTGTGATGCAATCGCCTAAATTGAGCTTTTGTTTTGTTTTTAATGAATTGGAAGTGAAAACTACACATCCCTGCTGTGTCCTTATTGTGTGTTTTGGTATAGTAGGAAATTTGGCGACATAGCTACCTTAAATTTAGATGTTTTCTACAACAAAACACGAAATAAATTCACAGCACATCATTTTACTGCTTAATCACACACTGAAACTAGCTGCTTAGTGTCAAAGCAACCCAAAAAGTACTTTACGACTGAGCTTGTCTTTGTCGGACAGCTGCGGAAGTCCATGAAGGCATCATGAGCGGATCATGTGACCAATTCCTCACCGGTGTAGGAAGAATCATTTTGGGTTTTCCACCCTGAAGATAGCAGAGGAAGACGACGGAAAATGTGCACCAGGTAGTGTTTACGTTTTATTTAAAATTCAAAAGACTGAGTTAACGGGTTTCTGACGTGCAGCTTTCTGTGCATGCGCAGAACCTGATAAAATTTCAACATATTTTGTATTTTAACCCCCAAAATAACAGAATGTGAAAATAAGATATGTTTTACTGTAATATAAACTTAATGCAATAAGTCAGAGTGGGTAATATAGCAAAAAAGGAGGCCATATTAATCCACCGTGTCTCATATAAACGTCTAGTTTTAAGTAGTCGTAAGTAGTAGTAGTAATGATATTGTTGTGAGTCTGATTACTTGTTTTATTATAATTAAGCAAGCCTTTAAATGGCTTTGCACACAGCTGCATGAGCTTGAATTGATTGTTTTACGTGTTATTTATTTAGTTAAAATGTGGTTAAATCCGAACCTCCCATCCTGCTTGCAGATATTTATTCATGTCTACTTTTCACTTTCAGTTACTTCCCTTTTTCTAAGCGTCATATGATGCCAGAAGTATCTGACTCATGTTAAATGAGTCGGTCTCGTGAACATTTCATTCCCTGTAAAGCGCAGGTTGGTTGCAAAGTCTGGAGACGGTAATTTCACCGCAAACAAAGAGATTTCTGGCACAGCCTAGCTGCCTTCGAGGTGCATGGAGAAGAAATGTCTAAAAGTGTCTACCTCCACAGGAAATGTTTTCTGTGACTCTCTTTAGCAGCTGCAGACAACACAGAACTTTGGCCCACTTTATTATCATTATTCTACATTATAAAAGACTGATTGTGTAACTTTGTCTTCTGAGATATGGTGTTAGGCTCTGCTGACATTGCAGTTTCTCTCTCCAGCGTTCAGCCCATCCAATGGACGAGCGACCTCAGGAACCAGAAGTATGTATCAGGGCCCCACTTCCTCTTTGATTGTCAGTTTTTATACTTTTGATTTTCTTAACAGACAGTTTGTTTCTTCTTTCTAGTTTTGATGGCATCGTCTTAGTGACTCAGAGCCATGAATCCCTGCCCTCTGAACTTGAGTCCCTGAAAAACCCGCTGCAGGACTACAGCGCTGTAAGAGTCTGACTCCTTCCTTTTCTTTCCACTATATATTTGCTTGCAGTTGTGCAAAAGATGGACATAGAAGCTGGATTAAAACAGTCAGGTTAAACCAAAAAAAGACCAAATTAAAATAAACTTGAGGAGTTAAAACAATGACAAAAAAGACACATGTCAGTATATGCTCATGCTTTATGTCCTTGGAGAAATGTTACAAACTTAAGAAAAAAGAAAAGCAAGTCATAAGACTGGCTGATCTCACTGGGCAAGGCATTCCAAATCTGATAGAAAAACACTTTCACAATTATAACCTTGTCTCAAACTTTCTATAAAGGCGTCACCAAAGCAAATAATGGAGGTTTTGTGTTGTCAAATTTCCTGCTATGTAAATAGAGATAGCTGACGTGCTTTAAAAGAGAAAGTTAGTAAGTTCTCTAAGACATCAAGCTAGTGAAAACACATCAGGAAGACGTGATGTGATGTGAGCTGTTAAAACCAGTTTGAATAGGATTATATGGTGTGAAAATATCCACAATGCAATAATGAGAGTACTGACTGCGACCAAAAAGAGAGACCATATTTCTACCATATTAGCTTAAAAGCTTTAAAATCCTTCTCCTCATATACAACATCTGTAATAATCAGACCCCGTTATATCTTAAAGATCTCATTGTACCTTATCAAGCTAACAGAATGGGAAGCAGAGCCTTCAGCTTTCAGGCCACTCTTCTGTAAAACCAGCTTCCAGTTTGAATTCGGGAGACAAACACCCTCTGGTTTTAAGATTAACCTTAAAACTTTCCTTTTTGTTAAAGCACATAGTTGGGGCTTGATCAGGTGACCCTGAACCCTCTCTTAGTTGCACTGTAATATGCCTAAGCTGCTGGGGGCTTCCCATGAGTGTTTCTTCTTCACTCATTATGCGTTCATACACCACCCTGCATTGCTAGTTATTAATAATTTCTGGCTCTCTTCCACAGTGTGTCTTTTGTCTTGTCTCCCTCCTTTCTCCCCCAACCAGTTGTGATAGATGTCTGCCTTTCCCTGAGCCTGGTTCTGCTAAATTTGCTTCCTGTTAAAAGGGAGTTTTTCCTTCCTACTGTTTCGAAGTGCTTGCTTATTGAGGGTTGCATGATTCTATGTGTTTCTGTCTTATATTATTAGCTTATGATATAAAGCGCTTTCAGGTGACTGTTGTTGTGAATTAGCACTATATAAATAAAACTGAATTGAATTGAATAAAAAGTTCATTTTTTATTTTAAAAAAGTATGCAGAAGTTTAGTGTTTGTGTCAGAGACAGCGTAAGTGGTGGGCTCAGCTACAATGACATCACTCATAAACAAATGAGTGATGTCATTGTAGCAAAGTCTCATTTTCAGACTTTGAGATGAGCGTTTTCCCCAACAGTGAAGGACTAAAAGCTTTAAAATCATCAGGAAAGTGTTAACGGAGGTAAAAAGTGAGCACTGTTGACTTCTGTAGCACCAAAAGTTGTTTTGCAACCACAGATATCGCCCTCTAAGGGCCATGAAAAAGAATGCAGGTTTAAGGCACTTCAGATTTGATATCTATAAATGCATACCAATAGATACATCAATTTGTTACACTCTGTGGTTTATACTGTATGCAAAGTGCAAAAATCGTGTTAAATTAAACCAGGTGATTGGTGATCATAAGATCTGCAAGGAAACAATAATCTCACAGAGATTTGGCACTGATGACACATTTGGAACAAAAATATGATTTGAAGAAATATGTTTTGAAAGATTTTTATTTGCCTTTTTTTTTTTTTTTATGAAAAACA
>VOQK01027790.1:42887-55086 GCA_015052645.1 Benitochromis conjunctus
TAATAACAGGAAATAATGGCTGCTTGGTTTGTGAAGCGTTTGCTATATTTGAGTCTCACGATCGCTTTTAGCCTCTTTTAAGCGCGCCTTTTTACATCTTCATGCAGCTTCTGATGCTGACAAAGAACAAGGCCATCTCGGCGGAGTTGCCCGGACATGTCTGTCTCCTGAACGGAGTTAACTCTTTAGTGTCCGCTCTGAAACGGAGCGCTTTGTATATTAGATGTTGTTAAGTGGCGAAAAAGGTAGTTCGGCTGCTTCACGTTCACCGTTTAACGTGTAAATTGCGTTCCGCTGCTTTGTGATTGCGCGGTGACAGCGTTTTAGCGCCAAACTGTGAGCCGGGAGGGTTGGCGGGAATTGTTGTTGAACCCGGGAAATACCACTTCCGCTCTACGTCATTGCCTGTTTAACTTGAGTCATGTGTGATGAATGTTTAGCTGTTTACAACGCTTTTTTAAATCAGTGAACTAGACCGTTAATTATATTTATTTTAAACGTTCTTACTGTTTAGCTTGTTGCCCAATAGTAGACGCTGTAGGTCCTTCTTTTATAACGAGGACAGACTGAATAACCGTTTTTATTTAACTCCTGACTACTTGTTTAAATTTATAACTGTCTTTTCCAGAAAGAGTTAGATTTATTGTGTGCATGACGTGTTTTTATTCTGCAGAAGTAGAACCTCAGTTTTGTTGTATTTTATATTGCAGCGAGAATAAAGTTTACTGATGTATTTTTTTTACCTCTTATCCAGTATGTCAAAAATCCTTAAGTGTGCCGGAAATGAAGACATCATCACTCTCAGAGCAGAAGACAATGCAGACACACTGGCCCTCGTCTTCGAGACTCTCAGTAAGTTTGACTGCTACGTTTATCATCAGCCTGACTGGTGGTGTCCCGGTGGTGTATTTACCACTTCTCTTCAATCTTGCAGACCAGGAGAAGGTGTCAGATTATGAGATGAAGCTGATGGACCTGGATGTGGAGCAGCTTGGTATCCCGGTAAGTTGTGTGGTACGACCTCAGTTTGTATCCAGCAGGCTTTTCCTCACACGGTTCCTAACATTTCCATGTCTGTCTGTCCCTCCAGGAGCAGGAGTACAGCTGTGTGGTGAAAATGCCCTCCGGGGAGTTCGCTCGCATCTGCCGCGACCTTTCACAGATCGGCGACGCCGTCATGATCTCCTGCGCCAAGGATGGAGTCAAGTTCTCCGCCTCAGGCGAGCTGGGCACAGGAAACATCAAGCTGTCCCAGACCAGCAACGTGGACAAAGAAGACGAGGCTGTGAGTATGAGAGCTCGGCATGTGCTGGCAGACATGACCAAGACAAAATAATTAAAATCTGATAGTTTACATATGCATTTTGTGCTCTGTTTTAACTGGCACCTGGTGTAATGTGCTATTGCTGCCAGAAGGTGGCAGTAACTCACAAGCTGTTTGCCAGCAAAAATGCTCCAAAAAAAAATTAGAAAGAAATATTGAATCATGACTGGATCAGTTCAAATTTCTGATACCAAGAAGTGACTTTGGCTGTTTGTGCAGAGTACAGGTGGAGGCTGAAAGCTCTGCAGATGTTTCAGTGTATGAATTCATGACTGTTTATTCAGAGGCATCAATTAGTTACCAGCAGTTTTAAGACAGACTTTTTCTTTTTTTTAAATAAATTAAGTATTCTTAAATATTTGTTGCTGTCTTAATACTGAGACAACAATTAAGGCCTTTACTTTAGAGCTCCTTATTTACTGTATGAGCTGGTGATCTGAGTGAGCATGGCTGACTTGCTGTGGTTTCAGCACCTGTTAAGTTCTTGGCTCTTTGCTTCCTGTGTTTAGGTTACGATTGAGATGAATGAACCCGTCCAGCTGATCTTTGCCCTAAACTACCTGAACTTCTTCACTAAGGCCACGCCACTCTCCAAGACCGTCACCCTCAGTATGTCCGCCGATATCCCCCTCGGTACGTACATCTGCTCTTCCCTTAAATGACTGCAGGGTTCATCGTTTGATGTGTCGTGGCCCAGACTTGACTCTTTGTTTGTTTTTCTCCCCACAGTGGTGGAGTACAAGATTGCTGACATGGGGCACATCAAATACTACCTGGCACCGAAGATCGATGAGGAGGCTTCTTAAGATGTTTCTAACAGACCAAAAAGGGAGAATAGAGAAAAGCGAGACGACTGCGACTTGTCCCGAGTGATTGAAGCACTGAATGGTGGTCGATCACTCTGCCCGAGGTTTCTGATCTGCTGTTCGCAGTGGAAGGTCGGCCTTTTTATAAGCAACCAGCTGTCAGCTGTATGAATGGTGCCATCTGTGTGATGCGGTGAAGCCTCAGAGCACCTGGCTCTGGTCCAGACATCCCCAGTGTATATGTCACCACTTGCTCAACCTAAATTTGAGTCGCTCTCTATTTTTGCCTGTTTTGGGAAAGCAGATTTAAAATATCTCATGTCATATTTCGTTTTCTTTTTTTTTTTCTTTTGTAGATAACCCATTTGTAAATACTTCCAGTGGTTTAGCACTGTCGGTCAACCCGCAGTGTTTTTGTATTCATGGATTCATTCCCAAATAAATGATTCAGATTGTTTAAAAATGATTTTGTCTGTTTTTTCTGGACATGTGTGAATATTCTTTCTATATTTATCGCACTCCTTGCCGGTCTCCAAGCTGCTATGCTACCTGTTTTCAGTCATCTGATCAGGTATGATTAGATTTTAGTACACTAAAATAAAATTTTTAGCTTTCCTGAAACTGAAGTGAGACGTTAGTTAAGGACCAAATCAAATATTTAATATGAGCATTGTACACAAAAAAGCATCAATACTGCTTCCTTTAGCATAATGTAATAATGACTTTTACTAAAAACATACACACTGCTCCTCTCTCAACCAAGGTTGAACTAATACTAAGTGAGATAAAAGACATTTTCTCTCCTATCTGTTGACCCCCAAATGGTGACTTCGTTATAGATGAAGTTGTTTTTGAGAAATGGGTCATGTTCTCAGTGAAACCCTGTTTTTAAATGAAGGGTTAATTAAAATGAAAGCGATCTGACCTGTTGATCATCATAGGGGGGGAAAAAGGAGGGTTACACTTTTTTTTTTTTTTATTTATTTTTTAAACTTTCCTTAAATGTTTATATCCAGACATCCATACAACACAGACAACAAAACATAATTAGAAAGAAATAATCTTGTTTCTCAAACTTTTTCTGACATTGACAAACTAAGAAATGTAAATCAGGTGTGTCACTGCAGTTTTTATCGGTTGTAAAAAAAAAAAAGACCCAAGTTTGTATTTAAGGTTATAAAACAGTATCAGCAAACTCTTGCTTGTTTATTTTTCCTAAAAATCCCCTCCAAATCCTGTTGATTCAATCTTCACTGAGTCAAAATGACGCAGTAATCATAAATGGCCACTAGATGATGCTCTTCTGCTACTTATGATTTTTCTTCTGCGACTTTGACCTGCAAAAATAAAAACTGATTAAAAATAGTTTTTTATTGCAATCCTGGTGATTTTCTTCCTCTTTGGGGAAATTTTCCCTACATGAAAGACTGTGCACAATTTTCAAACAGTATTTCAGTTTATTTTGCTCTTAAATCTATCAGCTACCCAGCATCCTTTTCCATAATCTGTTTTCAACTGTGTAACCGTGACCTCACTGCATTTCAGTTATTCAACCAGACAAAGGGGATTTTAATGGATTTTCCCAGAATCGCAAACATCATAGTTAAGCTCTTTGAATCAGGGTCCTCTGGAGCTTCAGATCTGTGCTCCTGCAGGTCCATGGCCAAAGTGAACAAACTTGTGCATATTCAGAGAAATCACTTAACATGCAGCAAGAAATGCATCAGAGAAACAAGAGTGTGTGGCTGCAGCTGGTTGTGTTGTCTGTGTTGGAGGGCAGTAGGCAGCGTAGAGTCCGTTTAATCCTCATAAAGCTTTAATCTGACTGGCAGACGCATCTGGCACTAGCCTGTGTTTCGTTACACAAAGCAGTCTGCCACATGACATGACTACAAACTGGATGGTAGTGCTAGTGGTTGTTAAATGTGTGGAAATATCCAATACTGGGTAAACATGAAGCTAAGAAATTAGGTAGCAGATTTTTTTACTTCAACTTCACAAAGCAATTTTATAAAAACAGGGAACAAAAGGCAAAACAGAAATGTTGTTTTAACCCAGAACTGGCACAACAATTGTTTTGGTCTTGATTTACTTGTTTTTAATGTTTTTGTTGGAAACTAAAATTTGATTAATATCACAGTAGAGGCTTTTTTGAATAGTCTACCCAGACACATTAAACTCGAGAGACTCAAAGAGGCCTGAAATAAAATATATGGGAGAATTCAACAACAGCAAAGAGGTTGGTAGAAATATGGCTTCCGGGTTTCACTGATGATTTTATACATGCAACTATTATGACGTGGAGACACCTGAAAATACGTGTAAACTTTTTTTTTTCAACTTTATTATACGTTCCATTTTTTTTTATTTTTGTATATTTTATGTTAATTTTATCATCATCCCTGCGAATGCATCGTTATGAGCTCCAAATGAAAACCAGTCGTAGGTCATGTTTTTGCTAGTAAAGTTACTTCTAATAAAGCCTCAAAATAGACTCGGCCTAAATAATTAAATTCAAGAAATCAAAATGTCAGAGTCAAAGATTTACTTTTAGAAAGGCCTAACATAATTAGCTTAGGCCAGCCAAAGTCCTTGTAGAAATAGAAGATTTAGCGTAGCCACAGAAAAGTTAAGGCTTGAGGTTTGTAGAAATTCAGACTGGGTAAAAAAAAAGAAAAAAGGCTGCAGTTAGCTTACAGACTAGACACTTGTTCTAACTTCGTAATCGTTCTTAAAAGTTTTCTGGTGCAATAAAATCATTTCAAGAGGGGAAAAAAAGATAGCAAATGTGGCGGGGCAGATTTGAACCCAGGTCCTCTACAGACCTGGTGGTGCACTGCTGCATCCATCTTTTATATTGTCTATGGTTTCCCTTTATTTTCCACTCATCCTCCAAGGCCCACCCCTACTGGCTCTGAGCCCCAGGCCTGGGGAGCATGCCACAGTTTAACAGCCACTTTGAGGTTTTAGTTTAGGATACAAAACGTACAAGTTTAAGGCTACGCTGAGCTTTGCATACAGACTGGATAAAATTAAGGCCATTGCAATAGGTAGGTATCTATTTCTGCAGACATGCAATACCACATGATATGTACATCATTTAATTTAAAGGATAAAAACATGTCTTTAGGGTTAGGATAACTTTATACAATGCTGGGGCTTGGGGCTAGCCATAGATAGTTGCTCCTGGCCTATAACCAGCTACTTTCTTGTCTGCAGATAGATTGTGCCTGGTCTTACTTTAGTCTTACATCTTGGACAGCTTAAAAACAGCATGAACCTTCCTGTGTGCTCTGTGCAAAGGTAACAGTGCACCGTGTATCTTTAATCCACACAGAAAACCGAAGCATAACTCCTGCTTAGCAGTTGCCAGGAGACCGAGAGGGGTAGTTAATGCTCACTGGCAAATTGTTTGTTGTTTGTTATGCTTCAGTTTCTATAAGGATTAAACAGTACACCACGGGTTAACTGGTTAGCTTTAGAAATGTTGGCAGAAGGATTTTGCTCTTTCAGGAACTAGCCTGACTGTGTGTGCGTCCAATCTTGGTGGTATGCTTTTTACCTGCTATCAGTCTTCTCATTGTTACCACACAGCAACAAAGTAAATATTTCCCAGACTTTTTCCTTTGAGAACATTTCCCCATTTAGAAGAGTTTTCTCATCTTCAGGCTGTCAGTGAACAATCTGACTTTGCTTTTACCTGTCCCAGTTGAATAAAGGATAAAGGCAGCCTGAGATAGGGGACAGCAGGGTAGAGACGGTGCAGATTATAACCTCGCAATAGATTGCCTGCTTTTGTAATCCCAGACTCCATCTGAATTCTTCTGCTGAAAGGGCTGAGCTTTCACCCAGTGTCACGAAAAGAGGATTTTTTTTTAATGCATTCATTCATGTCAGATAGATCTGATGAGATGTGTTTCATAACTCATACCCGAATGTCTAAATTCATTCCAGCTCTCACCAGCTTTTTACCCTCTAATGAAATGTTCCACAGAGCCGTGCGTGCAGCTGTGCTCGCATTATTCTACTTCTTAAAGTACATTGTGTCTACCTGATAGAGCCACTGTTTCAGATAAGAGCAGAAGTGTGTTGTCTCCAGATGCAGCGGAGCGAGGGAAAAGATGGGACTGTCATCTTAGGAAGTGACCGATAAAACAAAGCGACAGCGCAGCCATTTAAGCTGCCTCAATATTTAATTAAGCACTGCCATCCAGGTTAAGATTAATCACATCCCGGAAGAGAGCGAGGAGGATTCAGCCTGATTGGGGTTTCCACGCCTGAATTGGCCACAATTTTAAATTGCGTTATCAGCCCTGCTTTATAATAATGTCAGAGCTGTGTGTCTGAGTTCTGCTTAATGGACAGAGCAGACTTTGACAAAATCAGGCCACTCAGATAAACTGTCTATGACTCACAGCTTCACAGCCAGCATGTGACTTTTGTGTCGTGCTGACTTGATATTGTTGGAAATCGTTTTTGTTTTCGTGTGTCTAATTAGATTACAGTTACTATTGATTGTGTTCTTAACAGATCTAATTCAGAAGGCGATAATTACCATAGAGTATTCAACACTGATCATTTGTCTTAACAAGCACGGTGAACCGCTTATTATCTGAGGCAATACTTTTAAAATCTTCTTATTTAAACAGCTCGAGGCAGCACAACTCAGAGGAACGTTTCATATAAACACTGGGATTATTTATACACACTGGGCAGCTACTTTGTTAGGTACAGCTATTCAACTGCTTGTTAACACAAGTATCTAATCAGCCTACCACATCACAGCAACTCAATGAATGTAGTCATGCCGACGTGGTTTGGGTGACCTGCTGAACTTCAACTGAGGATCTGAGGGGGAAGAAATGTGTTTAAATTGTTTAAGTGGACGTGGTGTGGTTGTAGGTGGTCTGGTTATTTCAGAAACTGCTACTGGAAATTTCCCACACAGTTACTGTTGCCTCATAAGACAACAGTAACTCAAATAACCAACTGCTACAATAAGGTATGCAGAAGAGCATCTCTGTGTGCACAACACAAACTTCGAAGCAGATTAATTAGAGCAGCAGAACACCACATCGGGTGACTATCCTACTAGCAAAGAACAGGAAGCTGAGACTGCAGTTCACAGAAGCTCACCAAAACTGGATAACAGAAGATTGGAAAACTGTTGCCTGGCCTGAAAAGTCTTAACTTCTGCTGAAGGATGACATGCAATTTCAAATAATCTCAAACTGGTTTCTTAAACTTGCAAATGAATTCACTTTACTCAAATGGCCTCCACAGTGGCCAAAGAGGAGATTCACATCATGGATGTGCAGCCAACAAATCTACAGCAGCAGTGTGATGCCATCATGTCAATGGTTTCACTATACTCAATTCACCTCCGCAGTTTTCAGTGGCCAGTGAGTACACTTTACACATGCAATGAATCTACAATCACACAGAGAAGGGTTTATACCAGAGCTGCTTGTGTATGCCAAAAATAATAATCACAACTATTTTGGTCAATATTGGGTTCATAATTATTTAACAAGATTACACACAGAGTTTATAACTCTAATGGATTTAATGAACTTTAATTATAATTCAACTGAAACAAATAAATACATGAATATGAACTGAGACATGCCACAGCCTGGGAGGGAGTGAATTCTGGTTTTTAGAGACAGGCAAGAACAAAAGAAAGTGAGGACTGAAAGGTGAAGTGAGAGCATTATTAAGAAGAGAATGTCTGACAACAATTATCTCATTTATTGTTTTTTAGCAATCATTGAAAGCCAAAATTAAATTTGATTAATTACATGCCATCCACCATCACTAAGATCTGAATAAACTGCATGCAAATTAGCAGCAGAGTTAGAGTTTTCAAAGCAATGTGATTAAAAAAAGTATCAGTTTGTTTGTTTGTTAAAAGTAAATTAAACGAACAAAAAACTGAAACAAGTGCAGACGTAGTGCGTGATATATAACAGCATATGGCCCACACAAGAAACAAGTGCAAAATCCAGTTTTGCTTCACAGTGACACCAACCTGTAGACAGAGGTGGGAAGTAAAAGTACAAATACTCTGTTACTGTACTTAAGTACAGTTTTCAGGTATCTGTATTTTACTAACTGTTATTTAAAGGCTGCATGTTAGTGCAGGATAAGAGGTTAGTTTGCTGTACTGTGATGGGTTTAAAGTAAAGAAAAGCATGTGACTGGTGCACAGTAGCTGTGGTTTTATGGTCAGATTTGTATAATTGGAATAAAAAAAATGTTAGACTGAAGTTTGTATTCCCATCAACTGATATTATTTTATCATTATGTTAATATAGCACAAGGTTCAGTTAGCCTTGCATAAAAATAGAATCGTCCTCCAAAGAACTACTTTTTACTTTCTTACTTTGAGTACATTTCAGAGCATGTAGTTTTTTACTTTTATTTGAGTAAAGAAGTCGAATCAGTACTTCAACTTTTACGAAAGTATTTTTTAAGTATAGTAGTATTTGTACTTCTACTTAAGTACAGAATGTCTGTACTTTTGCCAACTCAGCCTGTATCTTGGGAATCAGCCATTTCCAGTCTTTATGCTAAGCTAACCCTCTCCGTGCTGCAGCTTCATATTTACTGTATGGACATGAGTCGGGTATTGATCGTCAGCAAATAAGCACCTCCCCCAACTCTCAACTCATAAAGGTGGCTTGTGTAATCCTATGGGGATTCAGTTGACACAGCACATGCTCCTGAAGGGCCACTGTCAGAGATTAATCAGTGTCACTCTTCACAAAGAAATGTTTGAGGAATCATATCTCACACAGGTCTGTGGCTGAACCTTTGGACCTGTTCCCCAGTCAGCCTGTTGATATTAGATCTTGGTCTTAATATTATCATGTAAGTTCAGAAACACATCATTATACCAGAAATACCGTCAAAACCAGAATAAAGTGTTTATATTGTTTATAACATGTCTATATTTGTTGATAGATGGTGTTCAGATGTAATTGTATTTCACTGTTGAATACTTTTATGCATTTTTACTGTAGTAGGCTTTCGCTTCTCTGGGATGTGAACTGTTGTATTCAAGTGATCCAGATGCCTGCTGGTTTATCATGAGGCTCCGTTCCTGCATCGCTCTGACTCGCTCCCTCTCCTCTGTCTGGCCTTTAAATTGCTTTCTGGAGGCGGGGGATTTTGGCCAGGAAGATAAGAGGAATGGGATGAAAGACTCTCCCTGGCTGTCTATCTCTGTCTTCCTCTGCGAGGCAGGGGGAGTCTACTGACAGTGACGCGGTACATTTACTGAGACAGAGAAGAGAGCAGGTTGTTCTCGGGCAAGAGATGCCGGCAGCATCTTTCAAACCCATTTCACACCACTATCGGCCTTATCAGCAGCTATG
Source organism: Benitochromis conjunctus (assembly GCA_015052645.1). Classification (NCBI taxonomy): domain Eukaryota; kingdom Metazoa; phylum Chordata; class Actinopteri; order Cichliformes; family Cichlidae; genus Benitochromis; species Benitochromis conjunctus. The sequence continues at coordinate 52,397 of VOQK01027790.1, forward strand.
AAACAAACCGCCTGTGGATTTAAAGTGTCAAGCCATACAGTGGATTCTCCCTGAAAATATCGCCTGTTTAGAGCCGATGTGGATGCGCGGTATAAAGTGCGAATGCTGCAGAACAGATGAAAGCCTGTCCAGTAAACAGATTTATGTTGTCGTGGTTTGCGCTTCTCTTGTCAGCCAGTCAGGTCCCGGAGGGTCAATCCCGACTCTTAGACATGACTCTTATATAAGCCCCCAGTGCTCATCTGTCTGTGCACAAGAGCAGGTCGCATGGATTATTGATGCCAGCAAAGAGCAAACAAGGCCGCACATGGCAGAGACATGCCAGTCACACACAATCCACAGTCTGCCTTGCTTCAAACTCCTCTCTTCAGTATTTCAGATGTTATTCAGTGGGATGATTTGCTGCTGTGCGGATGTGGGGATCCCCACAAACCCACCAATTTAGCTTTTATGCACCCCATCCACAGTATATGCATATCCACCTCCTCTTCCTCCTCCCTGAGCCCTGATTTTGCACAGTATGCCTCATAGCTGACACATGTGTATTTTTGTCTATGCTCAGCGTCTTGAAGTCATCCCCGCATGGATTAGCATATTAATGGGATGTCCTCTTTGTCCCTGTTTTCTGTCACTCAGATTTCACAGCAGCGAAGGAGAAGAAGAGGCGATGAGGATGGAGAGGAAGATGCCTGCAGAGGTTCAGGAGCCACATCTGGGTGTAAGAAGTTCAGGTGGAACAAATAATTCATGCGGTTGTTTGCTCTTATTGTGTTCACCATGATAGTTATGTGTTTCTAAATTAGTTTAATTCCTAATTTTAAATATAGAAAGTAAAATACAGAAAGAAAACACATTCACACTCCTGTTTGGACACAAAGTGAGAACAGAACTGAACAGAAATGAGCAATCACAAGATGAGCCCAACACGTGTGTTCATGTGACCTCCAAATTTTACTCAAAATTACTTTTTACTTAGTGAATTTTTAAATAACTGGTGTGTTTTATACATTTTCAGACAAGTCATCAGGTTTTGTAATAAATAGGACATTTGTAAGAATGTATGAACCCAAATGGAAGACCCAAAAGATTAAAGTACATAATTACATAAGCAAGAATTAAATCAGGATTCCGGTAAGTTTCACTCTGGTAAGCATTGCTGCACAGAGACTGAGCAGGGGATTGAATTTTCTTTGACAGCTTAGTGTTTTTTATGATAAATCCCTATAAGAAAGCACTCAGTTTTCTTGGTTTGGAAGCTCCATTCTTGATCCAGCTTTAGCTCACCACTGGCAGGTGAACAAGAACTGCAAAGTCAGATCACATGGGAGGGAAGTTACTCACAGGGAGTGAGTCTGATAACCACCACAAAGGTGACAACAAACTGACAGAGTGGAGGTTTCAGCTGGCCTTTTGAATCCCAGGGTAATGAGTAGATGAGAGACCGGTGTGCTGACTCAAAGAAGGAGGAATCCTAACACTCGGTGGATAAAGTGATGAATAAATATACCCACAGAGCCTACAGGTGGATGCTGGCATGGCGGAGAGGTTCAAAGAGCAACAGAGAGATGCCAAGCTTTGCAGCTAAATAGCCCTTCATATTGAAAGGGTGTGTTCCTATTTGTTTCTGTGATATCTTTATGCAAATCTTCCCTCAACATTTTCCTCTCACACACCAACTAGCTGTCCTTGTGATTTCAAGATTCAAAGATTTTCGATTGTCAGTTCACTAAATATACGGGGCATACAGGAGAACTGAAACACTGTTTTTCTCTCACCTTAATGTAAAAGAAGAATTAAGAAAAGATACAGGACACTTCAGGGAATATACACTATATTACCGAAGGTATTAACTCACTCATCCAAATCATTGAGTTCAGGTGTTCACTTCCATGACCACAGGTGTATGAAATTAAACATCTAGGTAGGTCGCTCGCAAGAGCTCAGTGAATTTCAGCATGGTACTGTCATAGGATGCCACCTGTGCATCATGTCCTGTTGTGAAATTTCCTCGCTAGTAAATATTCCACAGTCAACTGTTAGTGGTATTATAACAAAGTGGAAGCGATTGGAAATGATAGCAACTCAGCCATGAAGTCGTAGGCCACGTAAAATCACAGAGCGGGGTCAGCAGAGGCTGAGGTAGTGTGCAGAGGTCAGCAACTTTATGTAGAGTCAATCGCTACAGACCTCCAAACTTCACGTGGCCTTCAGATTAGCTCAAGAACAGTGTGTAGACAGCGTAATGAATGGATTTCCATGGCCAAGCCTCACATCACCAAGCGCAATGCAGAGCGTTGGATGCAGGTGTGTAAAGCTCACTGCCACTGGACTCTAGAGCATTACTGTATTACTGTGTTACTATGTTATTACTGTGCGATTACTCCGTTACTGTGATGTTACTGTGCTATTACTATGTTATTCCTGTGTTATTACTGTGTTATTAGTTTGTTACTATGTTATTACTATGTTACAGTAATAGCACAGTATCACATTTAGCACAGTTAGGGTAATAACCCTAACCCTAACCCAAACCCTAAACCCTAAACCCTAAACCCTAACCCCAACCCTAACCCTAGCCACTTAACAATCATAAATAAGAACCTAACTTATATTTTAAATAAATGAAAAAAAAATAGGACAAAAAAATCAAAAAATTTAAAAATTAAAAAAAAAAAAGGAAAAATTAAAAT
>VOQK01027791.1:9738-20279 GCA_015052645.1 Benitochromis conjunctus
CTATTAAATGCAATTTAATAATTTTTGCTTATTTCACGCACAATTTGATTTAGGTGATTAACAGGCACAATTTTGTGAGTAGCATGCAGATTTTACTGTGCACTTAAAATAACTACAGAATTCTTTGTTATATAGCTTTTTCAAACGTATAGGCCCCTCCTTAACTTGAGCATTTTATATTTGATTGGGTAATGTAATAAGATACAGATGGAGGAACTGAAAGATAAAAGCACTGGAAGAGGTAAAGTGCATGCTACAGTGTTAAGGCCAAAGGAGAGCAAAAGTAGAGGAGATGAAGCAGGTTCGGGAACATAAAGGAAACAGAGGAGTGCGAAGCAGAATGAGAATATACAAGCGTGGCCATCATCATGTCTGTTGCTATGCCAACAAGGGTCAGCTTGCTACAGCATCTCATGCATTTGCCCACACAAAGCCTAAAAAGTGATAAATGACTTTAAAGAGAACCAGACTTGGGAAGAAAAAAAATATCCAGGGTAAAGCAATTGTTGGTGTCTTTTTTTCTTCTTTCACGACTACAGTACCTCGATATAGTTCAGGGAAATATACAGTACAGTAGCTGACAGCTCAAGGCAGAACACATCAGTAAAGGAGAAATTATTAATAAGGGCAATACTGGACTTTCCAAACAGGCAGGACGGATGAGCAGAAATATGGATTCTGTTTAAAGTAGAAGAAGTCTCACCTTGCTCCACTGGTCACATTTATGAGAAAGTCTTTCTATTAAACCCCTTTGTATTAACATTAACTGATACCCAATTACAGATCCATGTGAGGCTTTTTGTTTTTGTTTGTTTTTATTTATTTACTTGTTTTAAGTTTGGTGTCCATCATACGTGAAACCCCATTCCAAACAGAGCAAGGCTATTTCACACCACAGCGGCACCAGACATCTCCTACATTGTGTTTAACATTGTTGAAATATTTGTTTACAAGGTTCAGTGCCGTTTAATTTTCTCGTGATCAGCTCACTCTCTTCTCTCTCCCTCCCTTCAGCTCCTTCTGGTTGCTCAAACTCAGGAGCCCTTTTGTTTGAATATGCAGAGGACTTCTGTCTCACTGTTATTTGTTCAGTTTGCCTAATTAGACTTTGGCAACATGAAAGCAAGCAGCAGGGCTTTTTGCTCAGCTGCTGAAACTAAACAAGATACTGTTGTAGCTCAATGAAAAGGCAACTTGGGATTTGTTGTGACCTTCGTTTAGGCATTTTATGGTATAACACGAGACTCACAATATGGAAAAAAGAACTATTTTTCAGTGATTTTTTTATCTTTCATGCACATGTTTTATGGTATTTTTCAGATTTCTTCTTTCTAATATTTGATATTTCCTGTTATAGAGCTAACACAAAGTTTTTGTTCAAGGTGTCTTTTAAAAGGATGCTTTTAAATCTTCAATTTTAGGACAATAGCCAGTGTAAAGGCACATTTTTTAAAAATAATTTAACACAAATCTGCTGTAAACTGTTATGAGGCATTAAGAACTAGAGATTTGGAGTGATTATTAGAATAAACTATTTAGCACGCTTTGTATAATTCAGCTTGCTAAAAAGACTCTTTAAGTACCTTTTCATTTACCATTGTGAGACAAAGAAACACATCATTATCCTGTAGTGAGTAGGGAGGATACACCATTTGGGACTTTCCAATCTCAGTTAAATAAAGCTGCTTATGGTTTCACACAAAGACGATTCCAGCCTTACAAAATAGGCGCATGAATAATGAATACATTTGTTACAGAAATTTCCATGAATTTTGCGATAATTACACAGCTCGCGCAAACGACTGAACTTCCAGGAGCACCACAGATTTGATGGTCTAATAGTGTTTACCCGAACCAGTGAGTGAAGTTAGTGTGTTGTCTCAGTTGGAAGACATTAATTTTCCATTATGGGTTGTTGTTGTAGTTACCTGCTGAGACCCACCCCCTGACACAAGACAGGAAGTCGCTCTGACAAAAACTCACGGGCAGCTACATATTCAGGCAAAATCATTATAGCGTTTTTTGTTTTTTTTCTTCTTTCCCTAACACAAATCTACACAACACAGTGAGGGGCTGTTAGTGCAGAGAAACAGGATTGAGCTTCTAAACAGAGCCTGAAGGGAGAACATTGTCAAAATGAAACATTAAACATCAACAAATGCTCAAGGCAAGGTGTTATTTTGCTCTAACGTCCCTGTAGATCACTTTGCTTCTGACTTGAGCTTCTGTAGCTCAGCGGTCCAGGAGATTTTCTTCTTCTTTTTACTCTGTGTCACTAATGTTGGATTGCTTTGCAGTAAAAATGGGACTGATATTAACAATCTCTATGAAAAATAATTTCATATATTTATACTTATATCTATTACTGCCTGATAATGATTGTTTATTCTTTTATAAACATGTCTGATGATGAAGATGTCTTAAATTTTAGAGGCTGCTAATTGTTGTGCTATTAGCTTTGGGTAATCTTCGTGTGTGTCAGGGTTGGGTTTTGGGCTTTTAAGAAAAGGTGCTGTGGTTCCATGGCTATAATCTTCCACTTAAGGACTGGCTTCCTGCCTTCCTTTCAATACTTCTTGGCTGCTTGTTTCCCTGTCACATCTGATGTTGTAATTATAGCTTCCAAAATCCTGTGAGGAAAAGAAATGTTCAGGACAGCATGCATTTTGTGGTCCACTCCCCACTTTCAGCGTCTCTAATGTGTAGAGTCCATAAGTGGCAATCAGAGGCCACTTATTCATTCTATGAATAAGTCATTCTGTGACGCTGGCTGTCGAAAGAGGATGGACGGACTGGGGAAATGGTGTAAACAACATCTGCAGTTCTGACATTTGAAAATTTAGGGTAAAAGAGGAAGGGTATATAGATGTTTTGAGATCTTCATGGGGGGCTAGTGTTGAGTTTTGACCTCAGACGAACGAAGCTCTCTAGGAGACGTCATATCGGTGACGGTAGAGCTTCTTCTTTGAAATGAATGTAGTGGAGTTTCACATAAGAGCAGCTGAAATACTGAAGCGCCTCCGACCTTGTACTGTATAATTAGGCATGAGTGAAGAAATCACCAACATCCCTTCTGTATGCTCGCTTTGATGACTAGAACATGAAATTAGTCCAAGTTCTCCATCTTGACATATGGTACTCCAATTTATTTATGAACTGTTTAATTAAGACGGATCAGTGACTGTAAGATCGTTACCCCTCACCGATCTCCAAGATGCTCTGATATATTCCATGACATAGTTGTGTTTTAATGAACAAGAAGTGGGAGTCAAAATGATTTACCGAGTGTCACGGAGCTGATTAGGAGATCTTGGGGAGCACAATATCTTGAGATGAAATGTTTTCCATTGTGATTCCTTCATTATCTTCCCACACCCAGAGTAAACTGTTATTAAGACAATAAACAACACTCAACATATTTCTATTATGCGTAGGCCCATGCTGGATAAAAACACACGTATTGCACTGATAGGTTTTTAGTTATGAAAAGTTGATACCTTTAAATTTCGGTAATTTGGCAGTGCTTGTTCACAACCGAAAGCAATAGCACTACAATCAAAACAGATGACAATGTTTTACTTTACCTGTCATGGTTGGCTTGAATATTGTGTATTTGGAAACCTTGGCATGTGCAGTCTTAATGACTTATTGTGCTATTTATTTGATAGATTTCCAAACGACTTTGTGCATCGCTGCTGATAGCAGCTGCTGCTGTGGAAAGTGGACAGTGACCATAAAGATTTAATGCTCCACTTGTTTACTTAAGTTCCTTGCCTGGGGTCAACAGTTCCCTGTGGTATTTCTACAATAATCAAATGTATGCATAGACACACAGAAGACAACTGTATAACGCTGTAAAGTGTATAGATTTTAATTTTGTTGATACAATTAAAATATATGAAATTTATGAGACGTCTACACATCAAATCAAAGAACCAAACACACTCCTATGCATATACAGAATTTAGGTGTATTTACTACATTAATCTTTAATAGTTTAATGAGTAAAATTCCCTCTTTTTTATTGTTGTTACAGCTGTGCCTCTGCTTTACATTTAAAATTGCATTTTTTAAACTTTTTTAATTGCGTATGTGTGTGACTAATTATACGGTTGATGTTTGTATTAAAAGTACTGTTGCACTGTAAATGATGGAAAAATAAAACAGACTATTTAATGTCTACAGTATGATATAATCATTAAGTGAGTCACAGCCTCAAAGGTAGTGGTGCAGTCAAGATAAGAGTCTCTTCTTCTTTTTCCAGTCAGAATTTGGTCATATAAACAGGTAGTTTAATCTTTAATAGATAAACAAACAAAAAAAAAAGGTTTGGCCATCACAGAGTCAATGTCAGTAGTGGTACTGAGGTGTGAAATCTACAGTGTGTAATAAATTACCTCGACAAATCCCAAAGCCAAGCTGTAGCCTTTTCCCCCTCTGCTTTTCGCTTGTTTTGTATGTTTTGTTTTGAATGCTAGTAATTGTATCACAGCTTACCAAAATAAATGATTTGATTATGTTTGCTTGACTGCTTTGACAGCTTATCAAACTCAGGCATGTAAAATACTCCATGCTCATGATTTCTGCCCAGCCTTCTCAACAGTTCTTACATTTATACAGTTGCTCCGATTAGACGAAAACACCATCAGATGCTACTTGCAAATAAAATCTTGAAAACATCTGTTTAGAATCGTTGGGCGATGTTGCTGGTGCAGAAAAGAAAGCTCAATTTATACAGTGCTGTAGAGAAAGACATATGTATGAAGGTACACTAGCTTAATTTATGTACTGACAAAAGCTGAACTTATTGACCAGATTTGAATGAATCAAAGCTTTTCAGGTGTTCATGTAGCTATTTGATTAAGGGTCATTGCAAACATTATGGAAATACACAAGGATCCCTCTCAGCATGCCTTGCCATCTCTTTTTCCACAGTGAGCCAAATTTTTTGAGTCTACTGTGAGCTGATGTGGACTCAACGCAACCTTCCCCCCTAATGTTAAAGAACATATTAACATATGTCTCTCCCTATTTAAAATAGGGCATTGAAAGAAATCAAAGCGGGTGCGTAGAGGTGTTCTTCGCCCCTCAGCTCCTAGTGTCTCCATCTTTCTCTCATAGAATAGATATCCATGATTAATTATTAAAGCACTTTAAATCAGCCACAGTTTAATATTACTTTAGCTGCTCTAAGATACTACATTATACATCTGACTACTGGGAGGAATATTGTTCACGTTCAATCAGAACCATTTTCCGACATCTTTCAGCAGATGTTTTTACAAATTGCCCTAGTTTGTTTCTGAGTACTCCAGAGCCATGCCTGCACTTTTCAGCAATGAGAGATATAAAGTAATAATCATACTGTGAAACTTTATCTCAGCCCAGCTCTAGTAAAAGCCATTGATTTGTGGACGTGTCAGATGTTTTGGATAGTGAGCACTTTTATATCTTGTGCCAAGGGTGCACTAAGCAATAAGCTGCATATAAAAGAATTTATTGTTCTTATTTTATATTACAATACTTTTATACACTTTGGCTGTTTGGTTTTGGTAATGCTTACTGAAGTCACCAACGTTATCACAGGCGGTGTCCTTGAAAATATAAAGAATACTTAACTGCTGTTGACTACTAACTTGGGATCAGCAGGGGTTGTGGCAGTATGGCGTGTGCTTCCAGGAAGCACTGAACTGCGGTGGCCGTACGTGAGTGGCAGTCCTCGGAAGAGGATGCTGTTTAGCATGCCATTCAAACACCACAGAGGTGGCTGAAAAGTGAACACTTCCATCTGATGAGAGTATGGAAGTCTCTAATCTAATGAACAAGGGATAGAGTGAGGGGAGGAGATTGGTAGAAAAAAAACAATGAGGATGACTCAAAGTTTTCTCTCTACCTTCCAAATGTGTGTAATGTGTTAATGCTGCTGCCCTGAGATGATTGATGACCGATGACGCTTCAAACGTTTTCACTTGCTGATAAAAAGGTGTGGACTGCAGGCAGGCCAATCGAGTCTTTTACTATGAAGCCATGTTGTTTTAATAGCTGCAGTATGTGAGTTTAGAATTGTCTTGCTGAAATATGCGTTGCCTGGATTCTCTCTGGGGCGGAGCATGCGATGCTCCAAATCATGTATACACCTTTGAGTACTGCTGCCTTGCACATGTGCAAGCTGCCAATTTCTGAACTGAACACTTTTCCACTTTGCCTCAATCCATTTTAAATGACCTTTGGCCCAAAGACCATTTTTTTGAATTTTTTCACATATTTCCTCAACACTTTGTAGGAGCCGTTTTTTAACCTCTTTTTACACTTAGTCATGTTACGGTCTACTTGCTAGTTCACCTTAATAGTGGCATAATGTTTTCCAGCTTACTTTTCCAGCCATTTGTTGCCCAGTCCCAAACTTTTTTGAGCCATGTTGCTGCTGTCAAATTCAAAATCACCTAATATATTTCTTGAAACAGTGAAATTTCTCAATTTAAACATTTGATATTTCTTTCCAATTTTTTCTTTCCCATTTTTTTTTTTTGTGACTAAACTACAATTTTATGAGATTTGGAAAACATTGCTTTCTGTTTTTATCTACATTTGACACCTTTCTCACAACTTTTTTTTCGCGTTATTTGTTCACATGGTTCAATTGCATTAAAGTTCCATTAAAGTCTTTATTGGTTTTTAACATGATCTCTGCCCAAATAGTGTGGTGTAGTCTAGTGTAGTGCAGAGTAGTGTAGTGTTGGTCAGACTCTGCATCATCCAGTCACCTTCAACTGCTGCAAGCTAATATACTGGCCTTCACTCCCCCACAGTGCCAGATCATAGACTCTGCTTCTACTGTCAGTTAGTCTTGTGCCAGCCCTTAGCAGCCCTGAGACTCTGCTAACCCTGTATAACCCTGCTTTTCCTCCCTCCAGTTCCACCTCCAGCCGCATCCTTGCCCCTTTTCCACTGGCTAGCATAGCTCTTTTACACATAACCTAACTTCAGCCATAACTAATAAATTGTCTTGCAGCAGCAAATCGTTCTTGGTCTCTGTTCTACATTTGGGCTGTTTTAGTTTGGTCCTGATAAGAGAGCAGGAGGTGACAGCAGCTGGCTCATTCAGGGCTCCGCATGGAGAAGGGGAATGAAAAGAGGTCAAAAAAACAAAGGGGAACAAGAGCATTTGAGATAAGATGCGAACGTGACTCTTCCTAATGACAGAATTATTACCCCGCTCCATCTGCCATTCAATCAAAACCACCCAATCTCAGCCATTCTCCAAACAGCGCCCGTTCCGTTAGGGACTCCCATCTGTACTCACCAAAAATAAGGATGTAATCAAATGCTCAAGGATAAAAACTCCTAGTTTTGACTCTGATTTTGTCACATTCACAGTGTGTGTGGAGCAACGCTGCTTTTGGCTGTGGTAAATTTGTTTTGTGCCTCAATATTAATGTGAGATGGAACGTTTTTCTTGTGTCTGTTGTTTCTGGATATCTTAAAGTGATCAGTAATTAATTTTTTCTGCCATGCTGCTGCCTCTCTTTCAACAACTTGCTAGCGAAAGTCATTAAAACTCCAATCGAGACGTTGCACGTTGGGAGTCGGACATCCGAGACTTGTGCCAATTCAACATGATGTGTGCGACTGGCTGTGTGTGTTAGTGTGTATGTGGCTTTTGTGTCCTGCAATTTGAAAGAAATCTTTTACATTTTTTAAATTTTACTTTTTAATACAATACCTTGGAATCATTGTGTCCTTTTGATTATCTTTTGGCTACCTTTTGTTGTCTACACACCTGTCTCTTAATCTTTGATTTACACAGGCTGTCAGGATGCCAGTGACACCTTGTTTCTTTGACTTTTTTTTTTGTCTTTTTTCTGTCTGTTTTACCTCTTCTTTGCCTTCTTTTGTCTTCCTTTTCCATAAAATTGTACCACTGCTTTTTGCTCGGCTAAGCTGGATGAGGTCGGGGTGGGAGGTGGGGTGGGGGGGGGGGGGGGGTGTATTTGAATGATTTGGTATGCAGCGACAGCACCATTCTGTTTCATTGCAGGAGCCTTCGCCTTATCTCCTTAATGGATTATGAGCAAGGGAACAAAAACAGAAGGAGGCAGAGTGAGAATGATTGAACTCCCTGCAAAGGGCCGGCAGGAAACGGACTGAAGCCAGATAAATAAAACACTCTGCCTGTATATTTCTTCTTCCCCTGAATCACAGATGTTATTAAGAAAGAGGACAATAGGAACAGCTTGTAGTGAAGAGTCATTTGAGCTTCTGTAGGCTTTGCCTTCTGATTTGTCTGCCTGCTGGTTGGTAGTGTAGATGTGTTTGTGCATAGACTAACAGCTAGCCACGCTTGACTATAAACACTTTTTTTCCCCCTGGTTTGTCTTCAAGAAAAAGCAGAAACCAAATGTTTAGAAAACTTTAGTTGTCAAGCACTGCAGTTAGTCACTCTTTGTGCTTAAAATTGTTACACAGACAACATTTGCTGTTCGTGCAAGCTGTCTCGGCTGAGATTAGTGCTGCTTTAAAGGTTGCTGCTCTTATTTGGTACTGCTAATCTGTGTTTTAGCACATCATTTATTTGCAAAGTTAGGTGAAAAATTGTATTGGGACTGACTACTATTTACATGTATGCTGGATATGATCTGTATTATAGACACTTTGAGGAAATCGTTCACGAGAATGTGCAGAATACCAGGGTGTCATAGAGTCTATAGATCCGATTACTGCGGCTATCTTGGGCTTTTGTTTGTTTGCCAAATGCTGATATTCAAACCACAAGTAATGTTTAACAGTTTAAGGCTGTTGCTCTGTGTTCCCTCGATCCTAAATGGTTATTTAGATTGAGCTGTTTGCGGATAACACCAAAAGTCTTATGCTTGAAGTGATATTGATCAAGAAAAGACAGGTTGAGATGAAATGATTCGACCTTTTGGGTTTTCTAGTTCAACAGACGTAGTGCTGTTTGTATTCCGCGCAGCCTGGGGTTAAATCCAATTTGCTGTAGCTGTTTAGCGTATGTGGGAATAAACTCTGCTTGAGGCCATAGCGCTTCAGTCTTTTTAGTTTTATTTATCTGACTGACATGGTTTCCTTCCAAGAATCCTATCCACAAAATATGCTGCTGTGTGTGTGTAGTTGATGACCACTGTCAGCTGATAGGACGCTTACAACAGCTCTTTTCCTGTTTTTCCCCTTCTGTCATGCTTTTTCCCTTATAATCACCAGTACGATAGCTTATCCCAAACAGGAACTATATAGTGGCTAAAAAGAAAAAAAGAAATGTTGCTACATCTGCCACTGTAGGTGTTTTCACTGTGCATGCTAACACAGGGTGGGGATGTTAAAATGTTTCAATTGGTCACCATCTGTCCACCAATGTACAATTACTAATAATAATGCATATACTTTATACTTTGTCCATATACATTTATATTTCTCCCCTATAGTCTTTATTTTGCCTGGGAGGTTCGATTCAATAACTGAAAAATGCAAGCAACTGCTTCCTGAGTGAGACTCTTGTCCTGTTGATAAACACCAACTCCATCATCTTTGACTCTAGCTGGCAGCGATGTTTCTTGGTCTTCTCTGCAGTCTCGGTAAGGTTAGTGTAGTGACACGTGAACTGCCTGCTGGAGGTTCTGGTTAGAGAAGTAGAAGAAGAACTACTGACATTAGCTGTAGTCCAAGATGATGGAGCTGGAGTACGTCCCGCTGTGGAAGACCTCAACAAGTAAAGTCGATGTATGGGAAGGTCTGAAGTTCACTAGCCAATAAATTCATCCAGTTGTAAAAACCATGAATTGTGAAACTACTTTTCCACGTTTGTAACTTAGTTTAGAAAACAACCTTTGACAGGTGGACATTGTTCAGGTTGTTGCTTATTTTAAAGACAGCCGGAAGCACATTGTTGTTTTTATGTGTGGGAGTATTCTTTGGTTGTATTGTCAACAGTTTCTGTGTGTGTGTGTGTAAGGCATTGAATAATAATAAAGTATATCGAATTTATCTCTGTGACTATGGCTTTTCGAAAGTTGCTTAATGTAAGATTTATATTAGCTACTAGCATCAACAGGAGCTCATTGTCTCTGTTTAATCTACTGAAATGCATGTTTGGCTAGACGTTTGCTTGGTAGCCTACAGCCAGCTTAATAACTGTTTCCAAATGGTGTTGTGATAATATCTACCCACATTAGGGTGCAGAGAACGTTTGATCCTGTAGCATGTTTCCAGATTTATCTTTCACCTCCTCTGTGTGGACCTTGCAAAGCTCTTTGTGTGTGTGTGAGTGTGTGTCTGGTTTGAGTACAGTTGGATATGAGATACCAGGTTCAAGCCTTTTCTGCCAAACAGTTCTCTGTGTGTTCCATAAGTACTCCAAAGGAAAAAAAAGCATTTGTGAGAGCAATAGCCTTCGGGGGTTGCGCCAAATAAAAATGCTTTTTTTTCTAACCCCCCCACCCCCCCAACACACCTCACTCAAGAAGTGTTTGCTTGTTTTCCGTTACTATTCGCTCTTTCTCTCTCTCTTTCTCTCTCTTTCTCGTTTT
>VOQK01027799.1:0-11210 GCA_015052645.1 Benitochromis conjunctus
ACAAGAAAAACACACACACACACACACACACACACCCACACCCACACACACACACACGCACACACACACACACGTACACACACACACACACACACACACACACACACACACACACACACACACACACACACACACACTGTAGTTCTCTGGAAAGAAAAAAAAAAACAAACCTTAGGTTAACTTGTGGCCCTGAATTCCTCATTGATGAATAATTCATATCAAGTGGTCTGTGCGTAGACCTCTGCCTCTTTAGTTATAGCTAATAAAAATGGAATATTTGCATGGGTAGGCTCTGCAGAGTGTGCTGTGTGGCGGTGTTGATTGCTGGAGAGTTGCTTACACCCCGGTCCACCTAAGCATTAGCTGAAACAATCAGTGTTTGCTCTGAATGCATTATTTGTTTTCTAATTTACATTACCCTCTTGGCAGGCCCGCTACTTAATATTTGCTCAGCACTAGTCATAGGGCACTGAAGGCCTTAATCCCCAAACAAGACACTTTTGTTAGAAAACACGCTCCTACCCCCACACACTCAACTTCCATAATCCCTTCTTTAATATTGCACACTGCCAGTGGCCCTCGCATCCTGCAAAATGGAGGAATGGATTACTAATGTCAGGAATGCAGTGGTGGAACATGATTGAACATGTCACTTTACCGTTTGTATTCTGGTGGCCTAACGTGTTTTGTGATGCTCATTGGGTGGATTTGCTGTCACTTTTTGACTGCAGCATGAGCCTGAAGGAGGCTGAACAGGATCAGAGCTGGCCCCAAATCACAAACGCCCCTAAAACCAGATCAAAAGCACTTGTTCGTTTCTCTGAAGCCGCTGCCCAGCTGACAAATCGTCTTTGGTGGAAGGAAGTTCCTAAAAAATAAAAAATAAAAAAAATCACAGCATTTGTCTTGCAAGAACATGAGTGAAAATACTGAGTAAGCTGTCCTTACAGTGGCTCTGTTTGGCCCTGCGGTGGAATTCAGGCTTGTGTATGTCAGGGATACGAGCAGAGTTAGTAGGCATTAAACAGAAGCTCAGGCAAAGCAAACAGCGGCAATCAGCATTAACCCCATCGCTGCCTTTGCTCACCAAGCCTGTGTGGCCTGGCCAGTCACTCATGTTGTCTTTGATTTCAGTTTGTGCTTCTTAGCAAAACTTTCCTGTGGAGTTGTGTGAATTATAAAGTCGACAAATTGCTCAAGTAAAATTTGCAGCTCTGGCAGAGAAACAACAGAACAGCTGACATGAGGAAAAAACCCACAAAGAAAAGAGGAAAAAAGTCAACAAAAGGAAGCAGAAAGGGAAAAGCAAAGCCAGCTAAATCAACTCATAGAAAACAAAAGGCATCACAAAAATTATTACTCGCTCTCTGCCAAACTGACAGGTTAGAGGATCACAAGGTTTTTCTTGGCTGGTGTTTGTTCCCCGATTTGACCAAGCTACACCCACAACATGAAGCCACAAGCCCAATGCTCTAAAGCATTTAGGCCACGCTGCGCCAGAGGTCTGCTCCTGTCGGGAATGATTGATGCAGGCTGGCACGTCCATAGGCTCAATGCAGGTAGCCTCACACCACTACCGCTGCTCACTTCATCTGTGGGTGCTGAGGAGAACTTTAACACCTGGAATCACTCAGTTTGTGTCAGTCGCACAGTGAGGTTTGAGTAGATGGCAGGTTGCCCGAACAGAGCAAGTCACATTGACTACCACTGTTATTAATTAACCTGCCCAGAGAATTTTTTTTCTTTTTTCCAAGAAATAGTTTAGACATTATATAATCAATATTATATAATCAACAGTCCCAAACCACATGCATTTGAATTACTGTCAGTTATAAAAGCAATAAGCAGCTTATTCTCATACACTTTATGATTAGCAAAGTGACCCCAGATTTGCAGGAGAGTGTAAAATGCCCAGTATTGGGTTAGAGAGTGCACACCCATGGTGAGGTTTTCAGTTTTTTCAACAGCTGACTTATTGAAACCACTGATATTGTAATTTCAAATTTTTCAATCTGAATTTGTCGTCTAACGTGCATATACACACACCGAAGGTTTTGTGTTTTTGTAAATAATTTGTCCTTAAAAGATACACTGTGGAAACTGAAGTCAACATAGAGCCATGGTGAGTTTTTCCTGATGACTCTAAAGAAGAAAATGGAGAATTTGAGTTAATTCAATTCTCACGAGAAGGCAGCAGCAGGGAGAATTTCATGGTTTGATCCAGGAGTTGAAGATGTATCACGACTGCTTTTTGCACATATTTCAGGATGTCAGTGGAGCAGGCTGAGCTCTTGTTAGCAGATTTAGGATAACATCTGAGGAGGCAGGATAATAATTTCAGAGACCAGATACCCCGGAGCAGCATTTTGCTGTTTGTCAGGGGAAGGATGGTGTTATTTTATATCACTGTGTATTCAGTACTGGTGTGCATTTTGAGCTTCAAGAGCCAAATTTAGTGAAAAGACCAAACTTGGTCTGAAAAAATAAATGCCATAAATTTGTCCAGTGTAATTATGTGATCGGTATGAACGGCTGCAGTATGAATCAGAAAAATATTTTAGAAGCAGATTATTTGCATGGATTTTATGTGTCCAGTGTGTAAAGGTCTTGATAAAACAAGAAGCCACACTAAAGAAGCTATATGTAGGATTTGTTTAAAAAAATAAAACAATGAATTGACTGTTAGAACTTGTTTCCAATTGAATTTTCTATGGACTCTTTGCTCCATTGATCATTTCAGGAAAAATTGTTAGTTTCCAAACTTACCTAGAAATGAATTTCATACTACAAAACCTCAGCTCCTAAAGCTCAGCAGTGCAAAACAGGTCAAGCCTGGCACATAAGCTTAATGTGCAATCTTTTTTTAATTTTTTAATGTATTTATTTATTTTTGAGTCACTTGAGTTTGTCTTAAAACACAGTGAAGTGGATCACATTCAGAACCAAGAGATGTTAAATATAACAAACAACGGGAGCCCTTGTCTCTACATTGAGGTCTGATTCTGGACAAAGGCAGCATTCTTTCCCACAGCCGCAACTTGGATCTCCTCATGCTCAGTTTCCACTGCAGCTCGTCGTCTTTGAGACCTTTTAGTCACTGCTGCTCCCCTCCAGTTCCCCCTCATTAGGAGGGAAGCATACTGTACAAATTGTGACGGAGTGAGAGTGGACTTTTCCAGAGGTGGGTGGTTCCCTTCTGATGGGTCACGGCTGAAAAGAAGCGGTGTTCATTCATTTCTGCTCTATCCAACATTATATACGGATATTCCATACTGCATATTTAAAATGCTGCACAAGGAGTTACCTGTAGGTTAGGACTTAGATTTAAGGGAGCTTTCAGCTGCCTATGTACAGCTTGGATAAGACTGAGTGGGCTTAAGATAAAGTTGATTTAATTATTTTATTTTTTTTAAATGTCTTTTTTCCCTCCTTTCTCTAGTTTTGGGAAGCGATCAGCTGGCAGCCTTCGACGTGGATGTGAGTGCATCGTCCTGGAACCATCAGAGATGATTGTGGTGAGTCCTATTTCTCAGACTTTTAGCACACTAGTGTCAAAAGCATTACTTTATGCATGCACACTTTTCAACGCACCACCTAGCAAGCACGATTTGGAATTAGCAATTACCACTTTTTTTTTTCTTTGTAAGAATTCAGAGAAATTGACAAATGTGCCAAAAGAAAGAACTGACAAATGATAATTTTGTATACCTTACAAGCTGAAACCACACATCCGGCTTGTAGTGCTTTAAACCTATACGATGTTAAAATCGGCACCCTTTATTTGAGGTCAGACTTTGGTTGCTTTCTAATCCATCCACCTGTCATTTCTGATGTAATATAAGTTATTCAAACATCAATACAAAGTGGGCACAGACAGGTGGAGATTTTCTTTAGTTTATCTTAGTGTACACGATAAAAAAATAAAAATTATGGTAATCATTGATTTTGTAATTCTGTCAATCTGTGAAACAGCTGGACTCCAAACATCTACAGCAGAGTGTAGCTGATTTATTATTTTATTTTATTTTATTTAACTGATCATTTTAAGTCCCTTTTATTGACATTTCTCTACAGCTGTCTATGAGCAATATATCCAGTATATTAGGTGTGGCTAGCGTATGGTGCTAATATGGTGCGAATTTTCAGAACTGTTGCAAGGCTCCATGATTTGTCATTGCTGTAAAATATATTTATATATTTTAAAACAAACAAACAAAAAAGCCACATGCAACCCTCCTACCTGTCTTACATCTCCAACTGGATTGATGCCAGGTCTCTCTTGGAAATGAGATTTGAATCTCAATTAGATTCTTACCTAGTTAAATAAAGGATTAATACAAAAACTGAGCATGCTGCCTGTCCTGTGGTTCAGTGTGGGGTGCAAACCGTATGTAATAAGAACACATTTATGTGTGTGTGTCAGTGTTGGGGAAGTTACTTGAAAATAGTAATTAGTTACTAATTACTGATTACTTCTCCAAAAAAGTAATCCTGTTACTTTACAGATTACTTATTTTCAAAAGTAATTAGTTACTTGTTACTTAGTTACTTTTTATAAACATGATGTACAACCTGAATACATTATAAAGCAATAAGCCTTTCAGCCCAATTCTATTTTTTCTGCATAATCCATCATAACCAAATTTCCCCCTGTGGGACGATTAAAGGATTATTCTATTCTATATAAAATTGAATCAAATGAAAAAGTCTCTTTTTAAAACTTGTTTTATTACTTTTAATCATTTTAATTTTATGCACATTGCATCAAGCAAAAATGTAATTATAAGCAACATTCTCTGACTGGAAGAAATTTGTTTAACGTTTAAACCTATTTTCTGCTTATTCCAGCATATGAAATAAAATAATTGTTTGCGTTTGCATTCACTCTTTCAAATAGATGCAAGTAAAACACAGCCAAAATAAATCAAATCAAAGATTCAGCGGCACTAAATCTATTTTCACCTGTTTAGCAGGAATATGGTAGGTGGAGGTTTACCTGGTGCTGTAGCGGTCCTGTCAGTGGGGAGATCTGGGGGGGTTCTCTATGAATTTCACTTTCCCGTGGCAGCGTGCCATGGCAAGTTGAATTTTTCGCTGTAAAAAGCAGTTTTCTTCCCACGCAGAGTGTACAGCAGACGCTAATGTTTTTTAAACTTTTTACAGAATCAAACTCAAAGTAATGTCAGTACTTCCAATCTTTAAACGCTACATGGTCGTACTCTCTCCTGCACTCTGTATTATCCATTCGTGACTTAAGCACGTCTGTTGCTGCAACGGACGTCTCACGTTCGTCATTGTCACAAGACACTCTCACAAACAAAATCACGGTTTGGTAACGCAGTAACACAGTGTGCTTGCGCGAAAGTAACAGTAATCGAATTACTTTTCTGCAATAGTAATCCCTTACTTTACTCGTAACTTGAAAAAAGTGCCCATCTCTGGTGTGTGTAAAGAGGATATGGATATCAGTTTCTGTGGCCTGTTTCAATGATCAAGTAAACAGATTTTTGGGGGTTTGTTTTGAAAGAGGAACACGTGTAATAAAGAAGGAACTGAAACTGGAGAAACAAATCAGAGGGCACATGTAAGACATGGTTAATGCTATTAAGACATTAGTCAAATTGAGCATTGTGTTGGGGGTAAGGAACAATGCAGTGCAACTAATTTTGCCTACCTGTGGCAATTATAACATAATGTTCACCCACTAAAGTGATTGGTTGCATCATGGCGACGTTTGCCCAACCTTTAAAATAACACACAAACACACCCTCAACTGCCATTTCTAGCAGAGCATATCCACCCTATTCTGTCATTGCCATAAAATAAAAAAAACATAACACACATAATAATAACCAGTTTGCACTGCTGGAGTCACAGTACTGTTCATTCACTATAACTGCCTGTTCTCTGTGCGTGTGCTGTGTTGATGGGTGGGTGGAGGGGGGCTTGTGATAACTGAGCTTCTATCAGATAAACACACACTCCTTAATAATACCTCCCTCTGTTCTGCTTGCTGCAGACACTTTGTAGCCTTTTACCTCTTATGCTGCTAGAGTTGCTAGCTTGCCCTATAATTACTGAACAGGGGCTCTTATGCTGCTGAGGAAGTGATGCACGCGGATGAACCTCGCTGCTACATGTTAATAGTGTACAGAGGATGATAGACACATGCAGACGTGCCGTTATAAACATAAGCAAAGCTGCTCACGTGTCTGTGCTGTACACACGTACACTCTGAGATTTGCAATTAGACACACAATCACACTTACGCTCTCGCTCGCACACAGCTCCGTTGCCGTTGTCATGGCAGCAGTTGGTAAGGCAGAGAGAGATTTTAGTGGTGTAATCCCAAAGGCTGAGCGCTGTGAAATGTGAAGCCGCAGTGAAAGTAGCGAGCGAGGGGAGGGAAGGAATGAGCCAAAAACGTAAAGTCAGACATGTCCATCGTGGCACGAAGCCGTGTGGCACCAGAGCACTGTTTAAATAGTATAAAACCAAAAAAAGCTTCACAAAATTGTACCGCTTGACTATAGCGATGGCTTAGTTAAAGTGGTATCCTGTGCCAGTTTCCACATGGAAAATGTTTCTCCTCCTCCCGGTTCATTAAAAATGGAAACATGGATTTTTATCTTGTTTGAACTTGTAATTTCATTGTGGTTAATATGTCTAGCAGAGACGGAGAGAGTTGAGCATCTCTATTTCCAACTCTGCCAGGCTCCATCTCTGTTTATCTCTACCTGTCAATCAGTTTACTCCCCATTGCTTTTCTCTCCTTAGCTCACTCCTTCCATCCAAATTCCTCGCTCAGCCCTGTGTTTCTTTCTCTCCCTGTCTCTCCTTTTGTTTTGTGAGCACCCTTTTGACGTAGGTGTGCATCGTACAGCCCACACACGCTTCTATTTTTACGCAATGAGAGGGGCGGTGGGCAGGGAGGTGGGGGATTCGGGAGGGGGGCGTGAATGAAGACGAAGACTGTCACTCCCCTCCTCTCAGTCTCCCTCCCTTTCTATCATTTCCAGGTGGACTATATGGATGAAAATGAGGAGTACTTTCAGCGACAAGCCTCGCACAGACAGTCCCGTCGGCGCTTTCGGAAGATCAACCAGAAAGGGGAGAGGCAAACAATCATCGACACCGTGGATCCGTACCCTACAGGAAAGCCACCCATAGCCCGCGGGTACCACACGGTGAGTTGCACCCTGTGCTGCAGTTTTGTTAGTGTTTACCCTCGCTGTGGCGGATCGCTGCGCGCTCCAGAGGCGGCATCAGCATTGCTCTATCACTGTGTTATGCTCCGTTCGTGTGTCAAGCTCCTTCTTCCAAACCTGGTGTGTGTTTCTGTTTCGGATAGTAGCTGTAAATTTTTCTGTACACTCTGTTTGGTGCCCTTTGCTGACCCTGGTTGTAGGCGGGTGTACTGTGATGTCTTATTTTCTGGAGAAGGGTGCTCTTGTCTTCATTGAGTGCACTTCAGGCTTGTTTTTTAGTCTCCCTATACTCCTTGTAGAGTTTAATTATTTTACCCTATCTTGGTAGAATTGAATAGAGTGGCTACACTTTTTTTGGTGTGATGTTTACAGCTCTTACTGGTTTTTGTCTGTTCCTCAGTCCTCTCTTTTGATAAATGCTTCTGTTGTTGTTGTTTTGGAGCATCTCAGTTTGTCTGTGCTGTACCTGTCGTCTTCAAACTGTCTGTCTGCGCTGTCACACGTCTTATATTCTGTGCACATTGATTGTACATAAAGTGTCAGAATGTAACGTATAAAAGGTTTGGTTTCCAGGTAAAATTTTACATCAATAATTTTAAGTTGTAATGTCTGCTGTTGAATGTAAGGATCATTATAGTTTGTAAAGCATTATAAACTGTTAACCACTATTTGGACCTTGTTGAAACAAGCTAAACAAAAACAGTGGAGATACTTTACTGAAGAGGAAACTGAATCAGTTTAAACCTAGTTTTCATTTTGAGGCTACAGTTTGAAAGAAAAAAAGAAAAAGAAAGAAAGTGAAAGTAGTGGTATACTAGCAGTTCAAGGCTAACTGCTACTAGCATAAAACACGTGAATCTCAGAGGTAATGTCAGTGGTTATGCCTCTGTTACAGTCTCACTAGGGAAAACCGTGGCAGGAGGCTGTAAAACACCGATGTGATACAATGTTGTTCCCTTTGAAATATTTGCTTGAGAGATGGACACCAGGTCTGCGACTGACTGCTCACAATTGGTGACAGTCCTCAAAGCGACTTTGGTCCATCAAGATACAGATAAGATTGAGTCAGCCTGCTTGTCAGTCTATCAGTTTGTCATTGAATAGGATGAAGCTGGCAATTCCAGTCTATTTATGATAATATGGCAATTAACTGTGTGACCAATTGGTGAGGATCACAAATCTGTTGCTTACTACATACACTATACAAGCAAAAGTACTGGGCCGCCTATACTTTATAGCCCACAGGAGCTGCTCGATCATGAAGACCCACTCCATGAAGCTCCAGCATACTTTTTTTTTTTGCAAGGATGTTAATGCCAGAGAAGGTTTAGAGCTCTGCAGGTTAAGAGGTGTGGCCCAATACTTATGTCCAGGTAGTGTAGCTTGGATAGGTTTCTACCCTTCATCGATCAATTTTGATTTCTGTGACCTGCAAGTTACAAATGGTATCCGAGGGGGGGGTCCCATTTAGCATTATAATTACTCTTTAATATTTTTCCACACAAGTAAATTTTCCAGCACACAGAACAGCTGTTCATGATAAAAACATTGAGATCGGTTTCTTAGTTATTGCACTGTACAGGGTGAGAAAATGGAAGACTACATGCTAAACACAAGGGCTTGTTTCGAAATACACATTTTTTTCCATTACTATTGCTAATTGCTTAATACATGAAGTCCTCAGACAGTGGGAAAGTTCTATTAATTAAATACTGCAGAACAAATCGGCGGAGATAGCAGAACAGTTTACATGATGCAGTGTGAAAATTGACGCAGAAATGTTGTTTGCAACGCTGACTTTTTGAAGAAGTCTGATCTAATTACTGTACCATAGTGTTGAATTTACCCATCTGAGGGGATCTGACAGTTTTGCCCATT
Organism: Benitochromis conjunctus; assembly: GCA_015052645.1. Taxonomy (NCBI): domain Eukaryota; kingdom Metazoa; phylum Chordata; class Actinopteri; order Cichliformes; family Cichlidae; genus Benitochromis; species Benitochromis conjunctus. The sequence continues at coordinate 9,087 of VOQK01027799.1, forward strand.
GTGTTGCAACAACCCTTCTCCCCTTTATGCTTTCTTTCCCTGGGAATGGGAAGTGAAGCATTTTCACACTAATGATGCAAATACCCAGCATGCAGTTGCTGCACACAGTTTTTCCTGTTCTGCACAATTTCACTGCATTCCCTTCATTCCTGACACTCCCCTGGGCATTCTGTCAGTGTACCAGGTTTTTTGTTTTTTTGTTTTTTATTTAAACTTGGATTGCTGTGAAACAATCGAGCTCTAAATGGGAAAATGCGGCAAAAGTATTCTTCTTCCTGCCTCCATCCAGCCCCACCCAGTATCCTAAATATAGACGCGCTGTGTTTTTGATTCAAAAGACTGCACTGAACTTTCTCATGGCCCGACGTCTCCTGTCACATACCCAACTCTCCTCACTCTAGTACCGCTCCTGTGGGAAGGATGGACCGGGCGTCATGGCAACCAGCAGTCCCAGATGGGCTGTGCTCGAGTGCACTTAGAAGTACAGTAGGGAAGGGAGCTAAGTTAACAAGAGTGCAGCATGCTGCTGCTGCTGACAGAGGGGTGGAGGGGTGTGGAGTGACAGAGAAGCTGAATCTGGGCGGATGCTAAGCTGACATAGCAAGCTAATCTCCAGAATTTAGAATGCCAGACACCGCTCAGATTTTCCTCCCTCCTTCCCCGAGGCGTTTTTAAGAGGTGAGAAATGCACCGAGGAGAAACTTGGGATTGAAGACTGGATATCGCTCCAGCAGGCAAGGTTTTTTTTTATTTTTTTTATTCAGCTTAGTCACTGCTATGAAGGCAAATATGGAGTCAAGTACGAAAACCTCAGAAGGTAAACTGCTCCGTGGAGGAGAATGTAAACTGATCTGTTGATTGCTGAGCTGATTCTTCTTATACTTGATCATTTAAGTGACTTATTTTTCTGTACGTTTGTTCACTAAATGTAAAACTCCAGGTAGCCTAATGTGGCTTTAAACTGCCCGTTTGTCTCACCACCAGTTCATAAACTAAGAGTTTGTAAAACAGCCAAAGGGATCAGGCCCTTATATTTGAACATTGGTGATTAGTCATTTTTCACAGTATTTGACTTTGTAGACTGTTATCTGTAAAGCTTTAGTGATTTGTCAAACCAGAAATTATCTTAATTAGAATATTTTGATAACTCGTGAATAACTTACTCTGTTCTTATGCAATGGTTCCAAACATTGTTAGTCATAGCTTTCCCAGTGTGAAGACTTCTGCCTATATGATTACGAGCTGCCCATCAGTCTACTCCTTCACAGTTCGCAAGAATCGCTCCCTCTCCTAGAGTATTGGTCAGATTTTTAGTGAAACAAGATTAAGTCATATTTATATGAATGTTTGAGGCTCTCTGACTTCTCAGTGGGTTTTAATTCTCATTAGTTTGTGCAATACAGCCAACCAGTAACAACAAAAATTATCACTTTCTTTCTGTTCTTCACACATTACAATTATATGTGAACTGTGATGGATCGTGGGCCAGATGAGCTGCTAAGTCATTGATGTGTTGGGTCTGGTTTTTTTGGTTTTTTTGTGTGAGGTGCTTGAAAATGTCATCTTGGGAGTTGAAGAATTTTTAGTATTTGATCAAATAGATTTGGCTCATTGGCAAAAATGATCATTTAGAAGTCTGCCCATTCACTGAGGGAATTTCCTCACATCATTTGTGTTTTGTAAACTTCATCATTAATCTCTATTTTTGTATTTCAACATGCATGATGAGATGTCCTGTACTAATCCCAGCCACTCTCCTTGGTGCTGCATTAGATCCTGAAATAGCTCATGGTTTCCCAGTAGCATAAGTATCCTTCGTTATTAGTGACAGATTGGCTCGTTCCCAGTCTTTACACTGACAAACGAAGGTGTGTTCCTGCTGAAAACGTCACATCATGTAGTCTGTGAAAAATCTGGCATTCTGGCCCATGTTTGTACATTTTTCCCAACGTTGTACAGATTTTGAGGAAATGAGGTGGATTTCATAGTCCAGTTCAAGTCCAGAGGGAAAGGATAACTATGGAAGGAACAGGCAATCCTAATATTCAGTTTATATGAAATCTGGAGAACGTGAACATCACCATTAGTTTTAATTAACAACCATTTCTTTAAATTTTTTTCTTA
>VOQK01027799.1:29525-41801 GCA_015052645.1 Benitochromis conjunctus
ATAATTATTTTCTGAGCTAATGCCTGAATTATTTTATCTATAGAATTATGGAAACTTGTGGGAAAACTTTCAATAAATGGATCAAGATCCATGATATTAAATTGATAAGTTTAGGCCTTAAATCATTAACTACTTAAGGAATTTTTTGCTGCTGTGTTTGCTGTTGACTGTCTCCACTCTAACCCCACACATACAGAAACCATACAGCATGTACGGACTTCAAATAGACCGCTGAGTCGTAGTAGTTCTAACTGTTTCTTATTTTTAATTCATCTTCCTCCTGAAACTTGAGCAGTGGGAGGTTTTCTGATGTATTTTACATTTTGGGGTCATTTCCATAGAGAAGCAGGTTGGCTCATTTACAATGTGGCTGATTACAGCTCGGCTTTCTAGCACTTTATACCGTATGAATTACTCAGAGGGGTTTCCCCCATTACTGCCTGGTATTCATTTAGTTTACTCAAGTTCGTAGTACCTTAATGAGAGTGTTTCCTTGATGTATGCAGCGCTGCTTGTTTGTTTTTTGCTCAGTTCAGGAAAGGAGCTCCTTTGCTGTATTTAAAGCAATGATTATCTTATCGTTTAATCCCGAGTTTCAACTCCCTTTCGATTTTGTAACCTATTTTCTTACATGTGTTTGCCTAATAGGTGGAGTATTCTCCTAAACTAAACCAAAGGATTTAGAAAATGAGACAAACTTTAAAGACTAAATGTTTTTGACACATTCTGCATACGTTGGGTTATTTAATTAAAATCTTTTTTTTCTGTCTTTTCTTTGCTTTAATAATAAATTTTGTGTAAAGCGGAGCTCTTGTTTAAGCTCTGAGTAATGTTTTTCTTTTGAAATAACTGGTATATGAAGCAGATGATAAACGCCTTTTTATTCATTAATGAGAACAAATGGAATGTTTTTCAGAGTGCCTTCCAATTAAAATTAAAGTGGATACATTATTGTTTTACAGCAGAGAGTCTGTCTTTGCTTATTATCAAATGAAGTGGTGAAACATAATTAGAAAAATGAAGAAATTCAATAAAATCTAAGCAGCCTATTTTTAGACACACATGCTGCTAAGTCTGCTTCCAATGTCTGGCAGTCAGCACGAGTGTTGGTGTGAATGACCAATTGCGGTTGCTGGGCTGGCTGATACTGACCATCTGTGTGTATGTTGTGTGTGTGTGTATGTGCAGCTCCCCGCAGACTTCAGCAGACTTCACCTGGCCGACGGCTTACACCCACAGGTGACCCACGTCTCCTCAAGCCACTCAGGATGTAGTATCACCAGCGACTCTGGAAGCAGCAGCCTGTCAGACATTTACCAGGTAAGTCCTCCCATCCCTGGTGCTGGATCCCCAGCTCGGACTCCCTTGGATAGCTAAGTAGGTGCATGGTACTTTAACTAGTTAATGCAGCCATAGCTGAGCAAGAGGAAATCATAAAGTACCTAAAATATTTCTCAGTCTAGCTAGGGCCCTTTTGAAATTGCTGACAAAAGTTAGATAAGAAGAGCATTACCACTCATGAGCATGCCATAAATATGAAGCTACAACCAGTTAGCTTACCTGACTGCAGCCACAGAGACTTAATAAGTAAGATGGATGAAATTTCCATGTCTCAAAAGTGGACAAGTTTAATATTTGCCTTCTTTACAAAGACCAGCTGGGGGCGGTGACTTTTGCAAAAAGAAATCAGATTATATAGAAGTTGATGAAAGTCTACTTTTCACTTGATTTATGGCCTTTGTTAGCATTTTGTTAATCAGATAATAGTCTCAGTCTGTAGTTTCAAATCGTATTTAATATAGTATCATGTTCATTTTGTGGGCTACTTTACATCTAAAGTAAACAATAAATCAAAGTGGGCATACTTGTGATTGGCAAACCGCTTCTGTGTAAACATGTAGTTTTATTGTGTCTGGTTTCTGAGACACTGATTTACAGAGTGAGAATGCAGTTTAATTTTAATTAATAAATAAACACAAACAGATGGCAATGACCAAAATTTTCACTTTGAGACTTCATCACAGTGGGAAGGTCCATCTTTTATATTCAGTCTGTGTGGTGTACAAATAAACAAAAGCTGTTCCCATCTGATCAGGACTGAGTTTGTTTCCTCTGCTTTGCAGCGTTTGTATTAACCCGACTAGTTTTCTGTTTACCCCATTAGACGAGGTAGACTTATTGGTTGTTTTCCTGCAGTTTAAATGAACAAATACTTGTTGAGCTGGTTTGTTTCGACATAACCTTGTGATGAATTGTAAATAATAAGAAAAAACATTGATTTGCATGATTTCGGGTATATAAATGCTTCAGTGATCTAACATGTAACATAGCATTTATAATCTATGATATAGAACCAACTTTGACCTCATCTGAGAACAAGTCTAATAAACATCTGCTTTTTTTGGTGAAATGATGACTGTACCTCTGGGAATGTGCATTTAGTGTCATTAAGGAGGACTAATTTTCTTTGGAAGAATTTAAAGCCTTTTCTGCCAGACATGTTATAAGACACTAATGGGTGACTTTTGCTACACAGCGGGGGATGAGCAGACAGGCTGGTGGCTGCAAGCAGGTGGTCCAGCCTACATCCTGACTCCAGCTCTGCCTTTCATCACCTCAAAGCAGAAGTACAGGACTCCCACAAAGCTGTGATATACAGTCTCATGTAATGAGGGCGCTGGATGAGCATTTCTTGTTCTAAAATACTAGCACCTGTAGGCCTCACGTAATTTGTTTTGTGGTGCTGAGATATGTATAACTAATGTGATGAATAAATAACAATGAAGGACTCAGAGGGAGCCCATCCTTCATCAAGGCCAATGCTTAATTTAGCAGTTTATTAATAACGTTATCAAGATCTGCACCAAAATTGATTGGTTTGCTTGCAATCCAACCCCCACCCACCCACTCCCACCAAGCCTTTTCAGTTCTGCTTGGTAGTTATGAAAACATAATCGAAGTTAAATATTTGAACCCTTAAAACCCAATTCAACTACATGCACTCAACTGATTGTGGACGTGCCCCAAACTCTGCAGCTAATCCGCTTAACATAGCACACCCACCCCATTGACTCCTAATTCTGTCACCTGCTGTGTGTCTCTAAATGTGTGTTATGTTTGTAAGCAGAATTGCGGCCGTGCTGTTTGGTATAGTCAGACCTTTGACTGATTGGGGTTGGTGTGCATCAGGGCATTTTACAGTCTAATTGTATATGAGGGGTGTGTTATTGTGGAGCTCTGTGTGTGTATGTGTATATGTTTTGACCATGCTGTGGCTGGCTGGGGCAGGTTGAACAGGCTCTACTGTCCCCAGTCTGTGATCCTGGTCTTAGCACCATCTGCTAGCAGCTCTGTGTCGGCCTTTTTTTTCTCTCTCTCTCTTTCTTTCTCCTCTCACTGAATCACAGACACTGTTCGGGTTTCTCTTGGGTTTTTTTATTTTTATGTTTTTTTAATTCAGCCTCTATAACGTTTGGTTCAATTTCTACTCTGCTGTTTGTAACTTTGGCTCAGAATACTGTGTTTAAATTCCTTAACTTCGATGATGAACCTCTTATATGCTTCATGCGTGCTTTCTGTGTTTTAACTGTTTTAACAATCCAAATGCTTTAGATACCTAAGAGTCAAAGTTTTGATCTATTCTGTATTTCACTGTGTAATATTTGGACTGTTAGTTGGACACATCAGGCTATTTGAACCTGTCTCTTTTGGCTTAAGAAACTTGTATTTTCTGGCACTTTACAGGCAGAAGGTCTAATCAGTCAGTCAATCAAGACGATAATCATGAGATTACTCAGTTCTGAATTTCTGGGACGCCTGTGAATCGGGCTTGAACGGACACATTCACTGGATGCTCCAGCGGATTGTGATTTGGGAAGCTGTGGTTTGGAAGCTCTTTCAAAGCTTTTGGATTTAAATTTTTTTTGTGCTTCAGTTGAAGTTCTTGAAAACTTTCTGTGGTGTGGTTGTGGCTAATCTGTGTATTTTTCCTGCTGTCTTATCGTCCCCTAATCATTTCCTGGCTTAAGTGGAAATTGTTACATAAAGCGGTTGATGGACTTTTTCTATTCAGATTCATCTATACACAATTCTCCTCATTTTTGTCACAAACTCCTTCCCTATCTTTTAGAAAATTAACACGATGCACACATGGTTTGGAATAGCCTTTAATGTGGACAGAAAACATTGAAATTCTAAACATGAGTACACGGCATGATTCCTAAGACTGTTGGTTTATGCAACATTGTTTTTTTTTATTGTTAGATGAAGTTTCACCCTGCATGTTTCAGAATAAAACTTCTTTTTTTTATAAAGTGTGCAGTACATCACCGGTGAGCAATGTTTGCAGTGCTCACTGGGGCTGTTGTTGCATAAATGGATCAGAGGATACTTCATAATTTACACTTGAGATCATATTAAGTTGATGTTGGTGAAATATGGTAATGTTAAACATTAATTTTACTGTACACATTTTTGCTGAGCAAACTGAAGTCTAGATTCTGGATGGAGCATTGAATAGTCTAACCGCCAGTCTATCACCACGTAATTCCCACGTCACTGCCAACATGGCACACTGTTTGTATCTGAATAAATCATGAAATTGGTCCTTCAGAAGGACTTTGAAAGCATCGATCCAAGAATAGCCCTAATGAAATATTAACAACACCTGACTTGCCCACTGATTCTTAATGCTTTCTGCACATTTATGGATTTCTGATACATGCATGGCATGGCAAAAGGGCTGTGCATGAGCACAAAGGCACCTGGGCCATCTGTGTTTAAATGCAATATGTAAGCATACACCCCTGTTTGACACCTGGCTAAAGACAAATTAACTGATTGTTGTCTATAACCTTGACTTTCTAATGCTGTTTTATGTGGGTCGTTAAGTGTTGCGGACCTGTCTAGTGTTTTTTCTAGTGGTCACATGGTCCGCTGCAGTTTTATGCAAGAAGTTTATCCATTTTCAGTATGAGTTTACAGTCATTTTATTTAGTTTTTTTTTCTGTACTGTGTTCTGCTCCATACCTAATCTGTGACTCTTCACTTTCATCGTGTTTGCAGGCTCCACCCACCAGGGTGTGGGACCAGTGATGCCCAAACGGCCAGTCAGACACTGAATCATTAAAGAGCCCTTTGCACATGTTGTTTGAGGAGAAATGACATAGGGTTTCTGAGAGAGACCAAGCACAGGGAGGCTGAGCATTAGAAAATTAGAAGCAGACTGACAATCTGGGAGATGAAGATGCGTCTATCTCTGGGATTTTGTGGACAGTTTGCAAAGGCAACCTATTCTTCTCTTTCTGTTAAGAGGTTTGAGATTGAGAACCGTATTTGGGTAAGAGCGTTGACTGTTGGGAGGTAGCAGAGCTGATGTTTTGTAGCCTTTTTTTGTGACCGCTTTGACTTGCTCTTTGAGAGGTTTTCGTGTTGTGCGAGTATGAACCAGGCAATCTGGCCCCTCTGTCATTTATAGAAATACTTTCTTTGATGATAGCACAAGAACTCCGCTGGTATCGCTCAGGCACAAGTAATTGCATTACGCTTGCTTCTCATCTTAGTTCATTTTCACGGCTTCGCACATATTTCATCTTGCGCTTTCAAAGAACAGGATCTGGCTGCGAGGCAGGCTGTGGCGTTTGCTGTGGGGGAGAAAAGAGGGGAGGAAAGTTGAGAGTTAATTAGCTTGTTACTATGCATAGCAGACTGTTTTGTATGCAGTGTTGACGCCTGTCTTTCTCCTACTGTACTGATTACCTCTTATCAGTTTCAAGAAATGGGTCAAATATGCACAATGGAATTTGTTTTTTGTGTCACAGCTGATTTCCCCCCCCTATAAAATGACTTCAGCTGTGTGTGTGTGTGTGTGTGTGTGTGTGTGTGTGTGTGTGTGTGTGTGTGTGTGTGTGTGTGTGTGTGTGTGTGTGTGTGCTGTTTAAACTGAAAAAAAGATTTCACTGACTGTTTACAATATGTTTACTCTGCTTGAGTTTGGACAGCTGATATGGATGGGGATTTATTCTTCAAGCATTTAGCTGATAATTCAAAGCTTTGCTTGTAACGAGCATGGAGGTAGGTCATTCAGTGTCTTGCTAGTAGACTCCTGAACAAGGAGCTGGATAGACGGACACGTTTGGCATTGTAATGGCGGGATGGCCAGCTGATGTCACATGGAGACGCAGAGTCCCTCCTTCTGTTTGTCACTGACTCATGGCTCGTGGCTGTTGTTTCTTTCTAGGCCACAGAAAACGAACCAGGTGACATGGACCTGAGTGGCCTGCCAGAGACCGCCGTGGACTCTGAGGAGGACGACGATGAAGAGGACATCGAGCGAGCATCCGACCCCCTCATGAGCCGGGACATTGTGCGGGACTGTCTGGAAAAGGACCCCATGGACAGGACCGACGATGACATAGGTGAGCACCCGAATAGGGATTGAATTTACTTTGATTTTCGTGACTATTCTGATCAATAGCACTAGTGTAAATATCCAACCGTGCAGTGTTTATTGTGAAAAAATATCCTGCGGTTTCTTGTGCATACCTGAGAGTTCTATATTCAAAGACATCTTTAGAGAATGGTGTGAAAAATACCAATTTAAACAGAAGCAGCATTGTCCCAATTTTAGGTTAATTTAATGCTTTATAAAAAACCACTCCCTGCTTTCTTATTTAAATCAGTCGCCATAAATTTACATCTATCTCAAGTCTGTGCTTCGCTCGTACGATGTAGGCTTTCGAGTAATTCTCCAAGCCACATCAGGCTTGCAGTATCATAACTCTTAAGGCTACGATTCTACTCCAATGAAAGTGATAGGCATCGTTGAGAAAAAAGTGTGCACACTCAGCTTAGCTGCAGATGTGGACTTGGGGAGGATGATACATTGGTGGATGGTGAGAGAGTAAGAACAAGTGCCAACCCCTCCCCCACTTCACTTATCTCCCTGCTGTACCCCCCTCCCCTTGCCAGCAGGCTTTTCTAGGTCACGCTGGCACATCCTCTCGCCTCACCTCTCCCAGCGCATTAAACTTTCAGTGCTTCCGCAGCTTCTCACACAACGCTGTTGCCATGCCAAGCCCAGGTCAACCAGTACACCACACTGCTGCCGGTTGGTAGATGGAGTAGAGAGGGGTGTTTTCTTTCTGTGAGCATCGGTGTAGGTGTGCTGCAGAAAGTCCTGTACCTTGTATTAAACCTACCATGTGCATCTAGCACTTGCATCCAATCACATATCCAGTAATGAGAAACTATACATTGTACCAAATTCAGAATTCATTATTTTCCAATTGTGATCATAAAATTTAGAGTTCTTTGAGCTACAGTAGTGAGAAAATTTTTCAAAGGTCTCTGTAGAGTCCAGAAAAAAAGGTGGGGGGTGTAATTAGCAGCAAGGTGCTGCTAATCAGAGGCGATTGATTGAACGATCATCACCGAGTGTGAGCACCTCTGTAAAAGCAGAAATTTGGGTCGTTTGCTGGTCTCAGTTAACATAAGAAAAGTAAAGTTTGTTATAGTAAAAATACAAAAAGACTGAACAAGTATAGTTTGTTTGTTGCAAGGGGAAAGCCTCGCCTTGCAGCAAAAGCATGGCAGCACATCTTAGGTTAGGTTAAAAGAGCTGTGCATAAACAGAAGCCAACAAATCTCAATGAAGTAAAGAGATGTTTTAAAGAAGAGTGGGTCAGAATTCCTCCACAATGTCTTGAGAGACTGGTAGTCATACAGGAAAGGATGACTTCCAGTTATTGCTGATGAAAGTAGTTCTACAAGCTACTGAGTCATGGGGTGTTTTTTACAGGCCTACACAGAGTCATGGGAAAATGTTTTGTTTTTAGTTTTCTCCCACATGATTCTTTATTACATCCTCTTTCATCTGTTGTTTCATAATATCAGTCATGTTAGCCATCATGTGACATATCTTGGAACCAGTTTTTGTTCTGCCTGGCTAAATAGTTATGTGGTTCTTATAATATAAATTAATTAAAATCTTACAAATGTAAAGGTTGAAAAGATTGAATATTAGAAGATAAATTTAATTGATTATGCTAACAATAAAATCTGCACATAACGATCTGTGAGAAGTACATTGTGAAGGATGTACATCTCTGTTCATGGCTGGATAGATATGTGTGAGGAAATTTGCCTATACCGAGCCTTTAAGCTTGATCCTCCCTGACAGCACACCCAGTGTGATTTCAGTTGTGGTTCATTGTCTCCAATAACTCCCTTAAGTCCCACAGAGGTCATTGAGTGAATTGTCAGCAGTTTTCCTGGCTTGCCTCAAAGTTTTTATCAATAAAATTGATATTTGGCTTTGTCTTGTCCACATAATGATTTCTCCGTTGGTTTCATATAATCGTGGTGATGATCCATTTTGATGCTGGATTGAGGGCAGTGCGGACCTGCCAGGTGCACGCCACGCCGCCCGCCCTCTTTCTCTCCTCCAAGTGTCTCTTTGATGCTTTTCCTAAACTCCTGTGCTGTCTCTCCTTTGTTCCTCTCGCAGAGCAATTACTGGAGTTCATGCATCAACTGCCAGCATTCGCCAACATGACCATGTCAGTGAGGAGGGAACTCTGCGCTGTCATGGTTTTCGCCGTGGTCGAACGCGCCGGCACCATCGTTCTCAATGATGGAGAAGAGGTGTGTGTTGGTGCATACTCATGCACGAGTAAATCCTGTCTTGTAATTGTTACATTTAATTCATATATGTGTGCGTGCGTGCATGTGTGTGGGAACTGAACCTTAGTCTCACCTCTTCACACCAATGAATCTTTCTTCGTCCATTTGATATTTTTTTCTGCTCTATTAAACCTGAATGGTGGGCACTGCTTATTGGCGCATCTTTCTAGGATCCTTTAGGCGCCCAAAGCAGGCCTCACTTATTTCATCTCTCTGTTCAGGACACTGTTTCAGTGGCAGTTTGCTTTTTTCGCTGTAATACAGCCATACTATAGGATGCCTTTAAGGCCTAGCCACATTAGTAAATGTCCAGTCATAAATAATTTAAGCTTCATTGAGTGCATTGCTGCTGTCGGTGTTAAAGAAACCACAATGGCAGCTTTTCAGGAAATCTTGAAAATACCCTTCATTTTATTATTATTCAATCTTTCAAACAAATGTGTCCCTACTAACAATACTTTGAAACTCTTTTTCTTATTTAAGTAGTGTTTTGTTTTTTTGTTTTTTTCTGGGTATCACCAACAGCCCTCTTGCTTTTGCTGTATTCCTGTGAGGGGAGAATAAGAAACCATCTGTTAGTGCAACAGTCCCCTTGTAGTTGCTACATATGGTTCTTTTTGATAAATAACTTTGAGTCATTAAAGGACACCAGCTGTTGGGAATGTTACTATACTGGAGTTAATCTGATGTATGAAGTTGTCATTGTCTTAGTTTTCAGTTTTCTATTTTATTTATGGATTTATTTTTTGGTCTGACTTCTGTGATTGTGTTTTACGGCTCCAGCTGGACTCATGGTCGGTGATCCTGAACGGTTCGGTGGAGGTGACGTACCCTGACGGCCGGACAGAAATCCTGTGTATGGGAAATAGTTTTGGGGTGTCACCAACCATGGAGAAGGAATACATGAAAGGTGTCATGAAGACCAAAGTGGACGACTGCCAGGTAAGAGCCTCACCTTAAATACTTCTGCTCTAGATTTGTGTTAAAATATTGCATGCTACCTGGGTTAATAGGTCAGTTTCTTCTGTATTATTTCCATCTGAATAACATGGGTACAAACCCTGCCATGTTCGGCTATTAAATCCCACTGTGACCCACTTTTGCTGAAAGTGTTTGTACTCATGACACCAAAAGTTGCTGTGGGCCATAGCATCCCTTTAAACGTGTGGAACAGGTATTATGAAAGAAAAGAGGCCAGCTCGTGAAAAGAGTGAGATCATAAGATTTTCTTCTAATTCTGAGCTAAAGTCGGGCGCTGGGGTGTAAAAATCTTCCCCATTAATTTGTGAATATCTTATTTTTTTGTATTAATTTGGTTGCTATGCCATCAGATGTTATTGGTTATATTAATTTAACATTTTATCTTCCAGTTATTGAGTTTGAATACTATTAAGCATATATAATTAATGTAAATTTACAAGTTTGTTTCAGTCACCCACTAATTTGAGTTTCTCCGATATGTCCAGTTTGTGTGTATAGCCCAGCAGGACTACTGCTGCATCCTCAACCAGGTGGAGAAGAACATGCAGAAGGTTGAGGAGGAAGGAGAAATTGTTATGGTGAAGGAACACCGTGAACTGGACCGCACCGGCACCAGGAAAGGGCACATTGTCATCAAGGTAACCGTTAAATATCAAATTACTCTACGCTTCTTTAAACCCCATAATCTCAAGAAAGAAGTCCATTAGAAGATGGCCTTGATTTATGACCTCAGTAAACACTTTCTCAGTGAACGTATGTTCTCGGATACTAGTTTCAAGGCTTTTCAATAAAGCATTCCATCTCTTATGTTACGGGTCCATGTAGAGTAAAAATTGGTAATAAAGCAGACTAGCATTTCAGGTGTGTCTGTGGTCATCTTTCAGATCTGCCACTCACTTGTAATGTCTTTGTGTTAAACATCAGGGCACACCAGAGCGTCTCACCATGCACCTCGTAGAGGAGCACTCAGTGGTGGACCCTACATACATCGAGGACTTCCTGTTGACCTACAGGACCTTCCTCTCAAGCCCCATGGTCGTGGGCAAGAAGCTCCTGGAGTGGTTCCACGACCCAAGTCTCAGGGACAAGGTATGATCAGTAGGACTTTGTACGTACACTCACAGACATGGTGTGAATTTATCTTGTCTCACAGACTTCTGAAAGACTCGAATGTTTTTTACACATGTTGAGTTCAGATTCATAAAATCCTCAGACATCCTTGACCTTTGAACTTGTAGATTTATTAGTTGTCAGTAGGTTTAGAGTTTAAACAGTTCTACACTCATTTCTCATGAAACTTTTGGACATGACTGAATCTGGATATAAAGCAACATGTTCCATTTCTGATCAAGTGTGTCTCGATCATGGGATCTCTCCAGGTTACACGGGTAGTCTTGCTGTGGGTAAACAATCACTTCAATGACTTTGAAGGTGACCCTGCCATGACTCGCTTTCTGGAAGAGTTCGAAAACAATCTGGAAAAAGAAGTAAGTGTAACAGATGAAGAGGTGTGGGAAAATGTTTAATTCAGGTTTCTGATTCATTTTCCTCATTGTGTATTGTTTTTTTGTTTTCTTTAAGAAAATGTGTGGGCACCTAAGACTGTTAAACATAGCATGTGCTGCTAAAGCCAAGCCACGGCTGGTGACACTAACCAAGCCGTCCAGGGACTCTCCACTGGCATTTAGCCTTCTCGGAGGTCAGGAGAAAGGTTTCCGCATCTTCATCGATGCTGTGGATCCTGGGAGCAAAGCAGCAGAAGCTGGCCTTAAGCGTGGAGATCAAGTGAGTTGGTTCTCCCACCATTTTTACTGTAATGAAATTTCAGTCATTTTGTTTACTTTCTTTCCCCCGGTTCTCTCTTCTAACCTCCTTTTTGACACCACCATCATGCACTTAAAATTTTGAGGAGCACATTTCCTGCTAGTGCCGTTTTTATTCCAAGCTTATCTAGCTGCAGAATACTTTTTCTCTGTAGGCTGCAGCTGTGCAGACTAGCGCTTCAATTTTCCTGTTAAAGTACATTTCTGTTGTGAAATGGTTTTACATTTTGCTCTAACTACCATTAAAAGGCCTCTTTTGAAAAGTCTCAAATTGAACTTGCCAGTAGCTGCGGGCACCCTGTGTTGGCTTTTTTCCTCACAACTTGACTGCTCAACTATTTTCACACTCTGCAGTCCTTAGGGCTTTAAGCAAAGTCCCTTAATCCTTGAAACCATCTTGAGAGCGTCTGGATGTGAGTTAAGCCCTCTTGACTCCAAACATCCCCTGCAGCTGTTTCCTCAAAAGAAAGCAGAGAAACTGGCATCCTTAAGGAAAGCATTCTCTTTCTCTCATATTCTTCATACCACCTTTTTTTTTTTTTTTTTAACAGCTGTAGTTAATGTCATCATTCGCCCAGTACCTGCTCTTTCAGAGATTTAGTATTAATCTCATTGGTTTTTATCATTTTCTCTAGTGAACTCGTTAATCACTCCTGATCCTAAAAGAGTAGTTTGACTTTGAAAAAGTAAGCATTTACTGGCCTCACAAGAGCAGATGATGGCCTGTATATATATTACGGTTAAAGGTGACTTCCTCTTCTGCCAAAGAGGAAGTGGCAGCTCAGTTAGA
>VOQK01027801.1:0-13342 GCA_015052645.1 Benitochromis conjunctus
TTTCTTTTTTCCTTTTTTTTTCCATTTTTGTTTTTCAAAAAAGACCGAAAACGGAAAAAAAAAAAAAAAAAGATGTAAAGTCCTTTTTTTAAATTACGTGTAATGTTACAGAAGTAATGCTGAAGTCTTAGCTGTTCCTATGTAGTGCATGACAACAATGACAACAGGATTTGGAGTTTCAAGAAAATATAAAGGGGGGAAAAAACAAAACGCCACCACACCGAGATCTTACAGCTGCTCTCTCTCGAGATCATTTCTCACTTATAGATTGTCATTCTAGCAAGATTGTACATTTAGTATGTTCTCGTGATCACGTGACTTTAAAAACAATGATGAAAAATATATATAAATCTAGATGAACGGGCTCTGCTTTGATATCATGTAAAGAAAAAATCACATTTAAAAGATATGTTTTTGTTTTTTGTTGGGGTTTTTTTTTCCTCCTTCTTCTTTCGGAGTTTAAGTGTGATCCTCATATATATATATATTTTTTTTCTTTTAATCCTGCTACTTTCCAGAAGCTGCAGGAGAGGGAGCCGGCTTCATCTCTGTATATTATTCTCGTCCACTGAAGTATATTGTGTTAAATCCTTCAGAAATCACTCCTCTTGGTTTCTTGATGGTTTCATGTTAGTGGTTTGTTTTTGTTTTTTTAAATAAGGGCGTGGTATGTGAGTTAGAGTGTGTGTTGTTTGGGGAAGGTGGGGAAAGACACGTGAGGAGTCTGTTAGGGGGTTAAGATCATCTCGGTGTGTACCTGTTTTCATTTTCAGTCTGGTGGTTCGTCCAGTTGTAAGCCGACGCCGTCTCTTCTGTTTGGTTTGCTTATTGGGTTTTTGTTTGGTTTCGTTTCTGCTTCTGCGGATAGAACAGGTGGAGTTCTGAGAAGAGGAGGTGGTGGAGGTAGAGAGGAAATGACTTGCAGTTCTGGATGGATGGATAGCCAGGCAGGAAGTGTGTGTGTGTGTGTGTGTGTGTGTGTGTGTGTGTGTGTGTGTGTGTATAATGGATTTTCACCCTCCCACCCCACCCCAGCACCTCCCTCCTCTTTCGACTTCCTTTTCCTTGAGGCATGCTGCTCACCTCTCTGCCATCATCTCACACTTGACTCCTAAAGGGCAGCGTCGACGACGATGATGATGATGATGGACGTTTACCTTCAAGAGCTGATGGCTAATCCAAGGCCGTGGAGGGGGGGGCAGCAGCAAAGCAGCGACCCAATATTGGTCAGGGGTTGGCAAGAAGCCCCTGTTCAGTGTCATCAGGTCAGCTCATGGTTGACGGGTTGTCACCATGTTAACACTGCTTGGAAACAGACGCAGCATGGCCTCTCGCTGAGATCAGTGAGGAAACGGCGAGTGGAACATATGGGGGCTGCAGTGGGGTGAGTGTGTGTGCGTTTTGGAGGATGCTCATTAGAAGCCCAACAGAGGGCAGTAGAGTAGAAGAGGAAGCAGGATTATCTTTCTTTTTTTCTTTTTTCTTTTTTCCCTGTGGGTTATCTTATTGGTTTTGTTTTCCACTGTGTAATATTGTGCAGGCCATTTGCATTGACTGGGAAAATGCTTTCTACACTGTATTCCATAATAAAGTTTTGAATGTACATATAAGTGCTGTGTCTCTGTGGTGTTTCTACTATTATTGCTCACAAAAATAGGCAAAAGCATCCAGTTTAATTCTAATAATTCACATGTCTGTTTTTAAGTATCAAAAAAGTGGCCCCACTAAAAGGACATTTTATTTTTTGTTCCGGGTAAGGAGGTCAGAGGTCATTCTCAGATAGAAAACGGCAGAGTGAAGCTGACAGGGATTCAGGGTGTTGCTCCAGCATGGCTCTTAACCTCCAGACACAGCTGATCCCAGGTCATTTTGTTAAAGGTTAACTGGAACTCAGGCGGTGTTTGAACAGGACCTGATCCTCGCTGTGAGAAGGCAACATTTAAACTGCATAGCTGAGGGGGGTTTTTTTGGTGGCTACATTTTGCCAGAAAGTCAGAGGGAATGTACCCGTGTAAATGAGCCGAGTCAAAACTAAACACTAAAAAGTCTGGGGAAAACGCAAGCTTTTAAAATAAAATGGCCAAATTGGCAATTCATTTGGCAATGTGACGAGCCAACATGTCACAGTGAGTGATAGACTATACGCAGTACTGTGCCAAAGGCTTGAGGCATCCATCAGTTCTTCATATTTTGCTTCCAAGGAGGCACATGTTCTAATTTTAAACCCTCCATTGAAAAGTAATTCATTATGTTTGCTGACCACTTTCACCATTTTATTTTATTTTTTATTGTGTTTATCGAACACATTCAACTCTTTTCACTCACTTTTCACTTTTGTGGAGCTATTTCAAATGTTACTGCGTACTTTGATCAAAGCATTTAAATTAAAACCACACTTTACAGCTTCTAGTTCATAATTTTAGTTGACTATCTTGTGTTTAAGCTAACAATTTTGACTGTTTACCCCCATCCTTTGTACTTTAATACTACCATCCCTCGTTTCTTTGTTTTGCTTCCAATCAGCCAAACATTCTTGTTTTTGTTGGTTTTGGGGTTTTTGGTTTTGGTTTTTAAGCCACTGCACACTCACCTATGAATCATTCAAGCATACAGAAGGCTTTAACTCTGTGGATGAACCAGTTTTGTGTTGACACATAAGCCATCTTCACAAAAAAAGAATTTTAAATTGGATCTTGACATACTTTGCTAGTACCCTCTTACCAAAGCAAATCATCTGTTCCCATTTCTTTAGTTAAATCCATGAAAATTGTTGACGATAACAGTTTAACAGGCATATAATTGTATTTTCTGACCAACAAGGCGATTCCCAAAGAGTTATTAACCACAAACATGGGCTATGTCTGCATGGTGTGCAATATGCCCTTGAAATTTTTGAGGAAACTGGACAAGCGGAGGATAAAAGAAGAAACGACAGGCCTCAATTATCTACAGCAGGTGAACCATATCTGAAAATGATGTCCTTAAGAAATAGGAATAGCCCTGACACAGGACCTGAGAGATGCATTTAGCCCTTCATTTGGTCCACCTACAGTTCACTGAAGCCTTATCAAAAATATTTTCACTGGAAGGGTGGCTACCAGGAAGCCAGGAAATGGAGAGAAGAGACTGACGTATCATTACAACCAGATCACTTTAATTTAGCTAAAAAAAAAAAAAATGCTTCTGTTAGTCATTTTAAGTCAAACTTCGTTGACCTTTTTCGACTGTTATTTGAGGTTAAACTGAGCGTGCGCAGTCCTGCGCATATAGAGTTAGTGCTTGACGTTCGCGAACGCCTCCTGTCAACAACGCACTCCCACAATCCACCGCAGTCCTTCACATTTGGCTCTGTTGCTCTGGGTGTCAAATCCAAGGTGAGTACGGTGTCTTAAAAAGAAAAGCTGTCAAACATTTAACTTCACCTCTTCTGTCGCGACGCTCTGCGTACACAGATACGTGCACGGTGCTGCGTTTGGTGAGAGCGGTGTTGTAAACACACCGCGGCACATCAAACCGTATAAAAATGTCCGAACGCTCCCTATTGTCAGCTAAAACTAGCTTAGCATGTTAGCATTAGCCGCTGTTTTGTCATTTGAATGAAGGAAACCTGCAGTGTTGACCAGCAAGCAGTAACTCAATAAAGCTGGCCTCACATCTTGTAGTTATAGTAGCCTTATTTCTATAGGCTGGGTGTTTGGGTTAGCAGCAAACTGAGTGTGCTAGTTAGCTATGCTCTGCCTTTGACGTACGCTAGCTAATGCTAAAGGCAGCTAGTAGTACTAATTGATAGGGAATTGGTAAAAGATGGCAAACATGTCCACGAGAAAGGGGACACACAGAAAAATAAAATGCGTTTATCACTTACTGAGGGGTGTAATTTCACGCCCTCGGAGTACTCCGTAGCAGCACATCATCTCCAAAATCATTTTAAATGTCACCCTAACGCGACGCTTTGGCTCCTTCAGATGGCTCTGCACCGGTTATTCCAGCTGTCCTCCGTGCTGCGCTCTGCCGTGAGCCTGACCCTGCGCAGGAACATTGGCATCTCTGCTGTCCTCTTCCAGCGGGCCAAGGAGCTTGACCCCGTCCAGAAACTGTTCCTGGACAAGATCCGTGACTACAACAGCAAAGCCAAGTGAGTTGGTGATAACTCCAGATACTGACAGACACGTTTAAATAAAGTTTACCAAATAGACTTTGAGCTCGGAGTTCAGCCGTTGGCAAAACATTAACTTTATATGTCCTTTGGGTGCGCTCTGGCATGAACTTCACTAACATCTGTTCAAACAGCATCTGGTCCTCCTCTTGCTGCCATCGTGCTCATTAATATTGAACATTATTTTGATGCCTTGGCTCTACCAGGACTGCAGGTGGCATTGTTGATTCAGGTCCGGCTTATCAGAAGAACCTGGGTGAGGAAGTAACCAAACTGCAGCGACTATATGGAGGAGGAGACCTCAACAAGTTCCCCGAATTCAAATTCACAGGTCAGTTCGGGCTCATGTTCAGCTCAGTGAGTCTAGTTTTTTATTAGTTTCAGTAAAGAGACAAACAAAGGTTCTTAGCTGAAAACTTATAATTAATATAAAAAAATACTACTGAGTAGTCTTTAATATTGTAGTTATAGCTTAAGTAAAATATTTCTCACTAAAGGTTCCCTTGCCACAGGGGGTCACCACAGTGGGTAGGTCCCACGGCACTTCATTTCAAAGGGGATTTGTGTCTCTGGAGTTGAACCAGCGACCTTTCGTTTGCCACTACAGCACTGGAGGCACTAGGCCTATAAAAATGTTTTTGTTTTGTTTTTTCATTCCAGTTTTTTAAATTAACCTTTGGGTTATTGACGTATTGCAGTCGTTCTTTTTTGTGTGTGTTATTTAGGCAAATGCCTAAAACGTGTTATTTTTTTTGTTCAAAACTGTGCCTTTTGTGACTGATTATTGATAAGGTGCAGGGCCACAGTAACAATGGCTTCGGCTTATTATGCCACAGTTGTTCCCTTCATAAATATTTATTTGTTTGCTGCAGGAGGCAGTCTGTGATTTGAGTCTTGGGTCTATAAATAGCATAGATGTTGTCATCAAACACAGCCAGATGACTTGTGCTTGAAATTGGGTCAGAAAGCTTTTATTTTTGAGCTTCAGTGTGTTTTTGATGAAGCTACTAGTAGCCAGTTTTAGTATATTGTTTTAGATGTCAGAATAATCACTAATATTGTACTGCAGGAGGAAATCATTCACATTTTTTTCCCGTCTTGTCTTTTTTTTGCAGAGCCGAAGTTTGACGAAGGCACCAAGTGAATGATATCCATGTTGTGTATCTCCTACCTGTCACAAAATATGTTGTATTTAATAAAAAAGATAGTGGACTGAACCACAACATCATTTTGAGTCGATAAATCTGTTGCGATTGAGGCTGTGTAGTAAATCTGGACCTAAAAATCTGAATGATTAATTTCCAGACATTCATCCTCGAAATAAGGGCTCCTTCAAAACTTGTTTAACTAGACCTGCAGAATTTCTGCACACATATAAAATCTGTCCCCGGGATATTATTAAAACACTAAAGATGTCAATATTATTTAATTATTTTCTTTGGAGCTGAAAAATGTTTTTATAGCGGTCTGTTTATTTTTTTTTCCCATCAAATAGCCATTTGTGGGGTTGGACAAATGCAAACAGCTCAGAGCTCAAAGGAGGATTTGATTAGAAATACTGAAAGAAATCCAGCTGCAGTGACACTCCCAGAACATATGGTGAGCCACAACTAATTTAATTTTTTAATTTATGTGTAGATATCTGAAAAGCAGCAAGCCAAATGTTGGCTGACCTAGATGCAAACTGGCTGTCAATCTGCACCGTTCTTGAGCGTTCCCCGTTATGACAAGGTCAGCGATGCATTTGAGCCTGTCCGTGATGAATGTTTTGAAACCCCAAAATAGCATCAGAAAGGGCAAGTTTCTGTCTGACCTGGTGCCTAAATTTTTTAGACTGTGCAGCCAGGCTTTAAAGCTGAGCTCTGATAATGTACCAACTTTTACCGCTGTGATTTCAAGCAGTGCACGGCCGCATTAAACACACACTGAAAAGAAACGGAAAAGAGTGCATGTAGTCATGGCTGTGGGTTAAAAATGTTACTGTTTATTCTGTTAGACGGGGAGAAAAACAACTCTGGAAATATTTAGTTAACCTGTCTGGGAGGGAACAGGTCTGCTGGGAGATTGTCACTTGAAAGATTAATGTAAAGTCCTGCCGGCCGAGGCCGCTGCACTTCACTGTAGCCGTCTATGGGAATACAGCAGAGACTGAGCATTATGAGAGGTGATGCAGTTAGTTTCAGGAATAAAGCAATAATGCAACAACCTGAACAACTACCAGTTTTCCACATAGTCTGATAAATCTGCAGTCCACTTAACTAGATTTACACGTTCTTGTCACTTTAAGTCATGAATAATTCCTGTTGTCAGTCTGATGCTTGTGCTGACTGCAGCGGTGAGAGAAATGCTGTTTCACAGTCCAGCTTATTCTGAAAACTACTCAAACACATCCATATCTATATTAATGCAACACCTGAGTGTTGCAGCTGGTAAAGGCAGGCAGGGATACTTATGATAAAAACAGTGATGTAAAATGTATAATGTTTGTTTCTGATCAAACATGGATATAAAAAGTGGCAGCAAATGTTGAAGAACTTTGAAATGATGCTTTAGTAAAGGTAGCTGTTTACTCATAACTACTTGTGTGTACTGAGCACAAATGTGAAAGTTAAAGGGGAATTTCTGTCCATGTAGACGGCACCAGATGTGTGATTTTCAGTGACTTATCACAGGTAATTGCTGTACAATCAGAAACGGATCGCAAATCTCATTTTGTTGCCAAAAAACCCAACATGTGAGATAACTTGACCTAATTTGTGGTTTTAAAGAGCGATAAATCGCAGTATGCCCACCTCTAGCGTACACGCAGCTACTTCTCGTGTAGCATTCGTTCCACCATTGTAAACACGGTAATAACAAACATGGGCTTGAGTAGAAAAAACTTTATTACCGATACACTATTCAAATAAAACTCTGAAGTCATTCACACAGCCTAGAAACAGACACTCCATTTGATAATCAGTGGCACAGAAATATAAAGACGTATAAAGAAAAAAAGTAAGGCAAATTCTTTACAAAAAAAGAACTGTGATCCATAGATAAATATGACAGAAAGACAAATTAAAAAGGCACAAGGTATATAGTATATATGTATATTTATAAAAAAGACCATGCAGGCACATCAGGATGGAATGGGGTTGTCCTCAGCGTTATTGGAAAAAGTGGCTTCTTGTTCTTACTAAGATCACGAGTGGTCCCAGTGTCGAAGACGAAATACTGACTGAGGTAAGCTGTAGTTTTATTGAAAACAACTGAGATGCTTCCTTTATGGCTTTAAGGAGAATTCCCTGTGATGATCCAATTTTTAAAGACAAGAAATCTCTCAAATTAAACAGTCTTTGGTTAAAAAAAATAAAATAAAAATTGAGTAATTAAAGCAGTTAGCCTTAGATTTATACTAAAAAAAGATCAATTGCAAATTCAACATCTGACCACCAGGGGGGAGCAGAGTACCATGAAACTGTACTTAATCCCGTAATAGCAGGAGACATCAATGAAAGAGGCGAATACACAGCAAAGCCAGAGTAAAGAAGCCTTGCAGATTTGCTTGACATCAACCACCCGGAAGGAGTGGCGGAGGAATAAAGATTGAAATTAGCACATGTCGGAAGATCAAGAGCTCGTTCTGAGTCCAAAACAAAACCAGAATCCAGTGTTGGCACCTTATCACCTTTTTTTTTTCTCTTTGTGTTGTCTTTGGAGAGGAAGACCAGCTTCTCAGAGCATGAACGACTGTGTGTGTTTAAAATCCTGGGGCTGAGAAGAGGGACAAGTATTAACATTTGCTAAATAAACTCGCTACTTCCTCATATTTTAGCTTTCTGGCTATGATTTAAATTCAAAACACACACACATCAAACATCAGGTAAGTGTGAACAACTATTTATAGGCAACGTGAGAGGGAAAGAAGCAAACCTGAAAGCAAACACTTACTTCTTGGGGTGGAGGGATGTAGTTGACATTGGACCTGGAAGACAAAAACATGGTAAGAACACCTGACAGCTCTAACCTGAGTTATATCTCGCCTGCATTAATAATGCACGTGGCAAACACAGGTAGGAAGGACAGTCGGAGCGAGCTCATCATTAGGCAGCACTGGAACAAGCTGGAGAGTACGGTGTAAGGAAAGTGCTGCAGATTGTCACAGGAGGGCTTGTGTATGTGCGTTTGGAGAACGACAGACTTTTTTTTAAATCAAGATGTGTTTTAACAATAATTTGTTAACAATTTCGGAATTACAGCCATGTTTAAAGACTGCTGTGGTATACAAAGGTGCGTTGTGATGATCAGAGGCCAGAAGAAATTCGTAGGTTTAAATGTGCCTGTAAGCAGATGAGATTGGGAGAGAGCCGGGGTAATGCTTTTCTCATTTCCGATCTTTACACCAAACTAACGTCTCCTGTTTGAATAAACAGCCATGAGAGTGTTATTGATCTCCTTTCAACGTGACAAGCTCGATGTTAAAAAACAGCTCCTTCAATTTCTTTCTTTCACATTTACAGTCATTTAAATAGTGCAAAAGAGACATTTACACATTGGAAAATTGCAATGGAAAAAAAAAAGTTTATAATATATGTATAAAAATGAATCCTGTGGAGATTTGATGGAGTCCAAAAGTCTGACAATTTAAAACAAAATAAACAACTTGCATATATGAGTTTTAATATTGTATCATTTTGGCTACATCTACATTTAATGCTTAAAATGTAGAGATCTGCATGCATCTGACTGTAGGTGTTTTTCCCACCAGTCAAAACAAAAAAGTTCACACAGTCAACTTTAATTTGCACAGTACGTTTGACATAATCGTTATCTTTAACTGTACATAACGTGGAATCGTTCATCGTCAACTGTTTGTATCTGCAGAGATGTGCAAAGGTCCTTTTGTTCAGCAGCAGTCTTGTGTTGCAGCGGCACGCGGTGTTAAAACTCTAAGTGATCGTGTTAGCGGGCCTGTGAACTGTTGTGTAATGCATTTGGCTCGCTGAGTGTCTGGCACATCAACCTCTGTGGCTTTAATTATAGTCTCGAAATCACCTCTAAAAATAAGTCTTTTGAAAGTGATGTTGATCTAAGGGATTAAAACTACTTCACATGGAAAAAAGTAAAGTTTTCCTGCAACACTGTGTAGCTCCCACTTTAAAAACCAGCACTGTGTGGCTCTTACAGATACTTTTAATGAAGCTGTCTGCTGAGGTCCTGTGAGGGAGCCATTTCTCAAGTGAGAGACTGATAAATGGTCACTGCGCACTACTTCTCTTTCTAGTTTGGAGTACAGTGGAGGGGGTAGTACATAGGGAGTAGTACTGCTTTTATTTATTATGTGGCCCATTTTTAACCCACAAAGACCGATAGTCTTTACACTCAACTAGAAACGTTTAAGCAGCAGCAGCGGTCGAGCTTCAATAAAGATTGTTTTCTAATGATCATCTAACATGACAAACTTGCATTTAGTAGCACAGTGTCCCATCAAAACAAAGGAGCGACAGCTGCTGAAAACTAGCATCTGCACTTTATATATCTACATAAATAGTTCACTGAGAACATTTCTGATCATTAAGTATCAATCCATGAATCCATTATCTTCTATGCATCCAATTCAGGGTCAGGGTCGTTGGGCTGGAGTCTATCCCAGCTGTCACTGGGCGAGAGGAGGGGTACACCCTGGACAGGAACCGGCCTATCACAGGGATAATCAGTGGGCTAAGTGTTATTTTAAATAAAACAAACGTGCTTTTCTCTTTGAAACAACAGTGCCAAGCGAGCCCAAAATTCTGCGCAGGAGTATAAGTTAGGTGAGAAGATCAATAACCCATAAATTAGCCAGTAAATTTAAAGCTGCAGCCAGAAAGATGTTCAGCTTTAGATGAAGACAGGAAACAAGTAGCTTGGCTCTCTGTGAGCAAAAGAAATCTTCTTAGCGTCACCTCTAAAGCTCAGTAATTAACACGTTATCTCGTTTGTTTAATCCAAGCACAAACTGTCAAAACAACACATGGTTTTAATGGTGGTTCTGACTTCTGCGATTCCTACGAAGTCTCCGCTGTCTTCGAAACAGTTATGTCTGTATATTTTATTCCCTAATGTACCACACTCACATGTCCTCAGCTCTGTGCAGGGTTTGGCTGCTGATGTGGGCTGCACCATGACACTGGGAGATCCAAAATGACCTGCAGGGGGTGGGGTGGGGGGTGGTGGTCAGGGCATGGGCTTTAACAAGAAGCATGCCCTCGTAGACTCGTACTGCACACCATGCTTTGGAGTGTGAGTATTAGTGTGAAGTCATCCGTAAAGATGTGCACCATAACTGTCGGTTTGTAACCTAAATCTGTCAAATTCCACATTCGATTTCTATTCCATGCATTTAGCTCTCTGTTAAATTTACCTTACAGGATTGTGCATTCAGATTTATACCTGGAAAGTCAAAAGATACCACAAGCGTCAACAAGCATCGGCGCCCAACCATGTCTCTGAAACTGCTGGTTGGACAACAATGATATTCACTCATATCGTTAGGTTTAGTCGTGTTTAGGTTTAGGCATGTTGAACAATAGTGAATTCTGTCATTCTGCAACAAAACAAGCAAAAAAGTTACTCTGACCAGTGTTATCTAGCCATTTGTGTGTAGCGCTTAACATTGCCAAACATCAAACACTCATCTTTGGGATAATACTACGGGCGCCTTTATTTAAATTAGTTATTTCATTTAAATACACAGACAAGTCTAAAAATTCCATCTAATATTTGAGCAATCGCTTGAATTCGAACAGATGTTGGAAACCCAAATGAAAAAGTAAGAATCAAAATAGGCAGAACTAATATGTTCAAGCCCACTTTTAAATTACATAGAGAAGTAAACCAAGATGTTCAAGCTTCCAACAACTATTTTGCGCACACTTTATGAATGACATTTCAGAAACCAGGAAGCATGCAGCCAATCACATGCAGCAATCCAACACCCCAGTATTAAAAAGTTAAAACTGTGTGACTGTCTTTTGTTTGAGCAATGCATTTAATAACTAGTGTAACCCAAGGCCCAAACGGCCCAAGCAGAGAAGCCTAGACCTCCTTCCCCCAACCACCTCCCCCAGCCACCTCTTCCAGCTTGTCCGGATGAACGCCAAGGCATTCCCAGACCAGCCGAGAGATATAATCTCTCCATCGTGTCCTGGGTCTGCCCCGGGGCCTCCTCCCGGCTTGGGCTGCTGCCCCCGCGACCCGGCCATAGATAAGTGGAAGAGGATGGATAGATGTAACCCAAGGCTCCAGTTTAGGCCCTTTAAAGGTAGAGTGTGTAAAATCTCACCACTAGATGTAAATAGAGTGCACATTACAGGCAACTGATTTCTGTTTTCTTACCCTCGAGCCTAACATTAGCTGGCATAATGTGAGCTTATATCTCGCTGGAGACTGGACGGTCACATATCTAATCAGCTGACAGTAAGTAACTGTGACAATATCGGGAATAAATAAGCCTGTTTATCTTTCCTTCACGCTTTCATTTCTTTGGTGTAGAAGACCTCTCCTCAGATGATTAAACACAGGTATGATCATTCGTATTTAAGTCTGAAGGTGCAGACATAAACTAAAACTTAATTCAAGTTCAAATTTGAATTGAACTGATTTAATAACAAACTACTGTTAAATGCAGCAATATGTCTTGCAGAAAAAAGCTTGTCTTGCTAGAATGGTAGCCTAACTAAAAACACAGAATGCATATGAATGCCTATGAGTTCTCTTCTCCACCATTAGTGTTCTACACATGTGGTCAGTCTAAAGCCACATGCAGAAAACGCAGTTCGCTGGAACGGCAATGTCCATTTGAGCCACTGTATTCAGGATGGTGGGGGAACATGGTGGCTTCCACAAACTCGCCTTATCTCCTATGTATTTTTAATGGATTCGTTTATGAGAACGCATCAATTTGTAATTGATAAATGGTTCTTATACTCTAGCTGAACACTAAAAGCGCTTTATATAACATGCCTCATTCGCCCATTCACACCCAGGTATACATGCACTTTCTTCTACATCTCAGTGCTTTCTATCAAACATTGATACTTCGATGACTTCATCCGAGAGCAACTTGGGGTTCAGTATCTTGCCCAAGGATATTTGGGATCGAACCACCGACCTTCCGATCAGTTCCTGCTCTTCCTTCTTTACCACAGTAACTCCACAAATTAAACACCAATGAAAGCATATTTATAAGTAAGAGATTCTTTTTTTTTTCTATTAAAAAAAACAGCTGACTGTACCTTTAAAGACCTCTACTATATTTAGTTCCTTACTACAACCCATCATTTCAAGCATTCACCATACACTGTAAAATCATTAGTGCCTCATTTGAAATAAAAGAAATAAACTGTTTCCTTCTTCTTTGGCTTATATTTTCCATCAAGATCTTAATTGAACAACTAAATGTGGCTGTAGCTAAACAAGCCGGACGCTTTTTAGTTTCCTAAAAAAAACCCAAAAAACGAACAGTCCGAACTGTGCTTCATTCAACCAACATTCATCTACGATGACTGAAAACACATCCGCTGTCAGTCCTCAGCATGAAATAAGAGTCATCCATCTAACCAGGTGCCCGAGGGACCATTTTTCTCTTAGATGCCACATCCTAGATCTGCATCGCTACTCAGTAAATTTGTACCCACTATCGGTGCATCAGAAATCATGTCGCATTGTCTTTGATTCTTTGTGAAGAAGCCTGTTCTATAAATAGGAAGTTGACACTGACAACTCCAGTTAGCTCAGCGGGATAAGCATCAGACTTTAACCCAGACAAAGAGCTTTCGCATCAGCTTTAAGGAGAGCTCAACACTGACTCCCCATCAAACTCTAAGCAGTAACAAGCCAGTAATCAAATAACATAAAGTCAGGCGAGTCAGGCCTGGCCTACGAGGCCATGCATTTATGTCTCTGTGTCTTCTGGATCTACAGCCAGCCATGCTTCAGAACCTCTTTACACCCACTTTGCTGTGTTTGGAGGGCGGTGTCTGTAAGACGGGTGTAAGCGCCTTCAGCTATGCCACACTCTCATTCTTCAGTATCAAAATAATCTTTTTCAAATTACCCGTCCAATCAGTTTAATTGCCTATAATTCCTTCTACTGCCAATATTTTCCTTCTTGCTGATTAGCAGCCTGTAATTATTCCATAATTATGTTGCACTGATTGTTTC
>VOQK01027802.1:0-10233 GCA_015052645.1 Benitochromis conjunctus
ACAACACTGCAAAGATATTAGCAGAGGTGGAAACACTGAGAGAGATAAGGAAGAGAAAGACATAGGAGAGAGATGGGGAAAGTCAGAGCAAAGTAAAAAGAAAAGAAACGAGCTGGAGATGGAAGCACGGAGAGGAGAATACGATCAAATAAAGGAGTGACAGCGGGGGAAAGCAGAAGTGAGAAAGCGCAGGAGAGGGAGAGGCTTGGTTGACACATAAAACAAAGATGAGACAACTACAGAGAGTGAAAGAGGCATTTGTGGAGAAGAAGCTGTTGCTGGAAAATGTAGATACACACCTCGGAGAGAGAAAAGAAAGAAGCGCGGGGATTTAGCTCGTGGAGGGGCCAGAGAGGAGGAGGAGGAGGAAGATAAGAGGAGGAGGAGGGAAGGGAAGCGCTAAAGAGGAGGGGAGGGGACGAAAGAGGCAAGGGAGGACCAGTACGAGGAGAGAGGGAGAGAGAGGCAGATACGGAGGTCCACAGACAGCAGCGGCGTGCAGAGTGCAGCATGCAGACTGGCCACTGACGCTGCTGTTGGATTGAACACACATGCAGACACACACACACCCCTGAGGAGTGTATGAGACATGCCCAGGCTGCTGTCCATGGACACACACACACTGGCAGGGCACCAGAGAGGAAATACAGCAAACCCCCGAGCCTGAGGAGCTATGGAGAGCAGCATGTTCTTTGGTGAGTGTCTGTATTTATGTGTTTGTGGAGTGTTTACACGGAGCACCTCCTCATCGTGTGGGAGAATCAGTACAAAGTCCTTCCTTTAAATGTGTGTGGATACTGAAAGCATGGGCAGTTAAAGCACAGGTTTCCTCTGCAGGAAAAGAGCGCGAAGTTACACACCTAAGAGACCTCTTTTTGTCTGTGTGTGTGTGTATGTTTTTACTGCTTTATCACAGTCAAATGCAGAGTGGAAGTGCACATTTTCTCCTCCACAAAATGCAAATATGTTGCAGCCTGCCTGTTACTTGTTCTGGAAACTGAAAAAAGGTGGATAGGGAAGCTGCTCGCTGAAAGCGTGAAGTTGCTCACAGAGGGCTAAAAATGTTGAATGAACCTGCTCATCAGGTAAACACCTTCCTCAAGCTCATGTATGAGTTTATTGGACTCAATCCTGGGTGGCTGAGAATCCAAGCTTTGGATTTCATTGTGGATGTTTAACCAGCTGACACTCTGGAGGAATCTAAATAAGACTGGAGTCTCCAGGCTTGGGCGCCACTTGATATTCAATGTAGGTTAGTTAGAGAAATTGACGAAAGGCCCCTTCCATTAGTTTTTATGGAGAAGACTGAAGGAGGCTTTGGAAGACTTAATGCGCGAGCGGCTTCAAGTCAAGTGCTCTTCTCACGGCTGGCTTACAGTCACATCGGAGGAATAATTACACAGGGATCCGGAGTTCTAAGGGGGTGATTTGTTAAATGAAATACTTTTTTTCTATTCAAGGGATTAAAGCGATCTGAAGTTACAGACCGTGGCTTGTAAGCATCAGACGGATTTTCTCTTGTTATGCCATACACAGAGGAGGAGGAGGAGGAGGGAGGGAAGGAGAGCTGGAAGCTTATAAATGAATAAGCTGTCAGGTGCAGAGACAGCTTGAGCTCTTTGAGATCCACAGTCGATGTCGGTCAGGTGTGAAACTGCTGGAAAGCAAAGAAAAAAATAAAGGTAGTGCAGGTCTGGCTGGATGAGTGGGTTTCAAGTTTGGGCCCGTTTAACCCAAAATCATAAGAAGTGAAAGTGAAAACGCCAAGAAGAGCTCAGAGGTTTCGTCAGAAGGTCGTGCTTGTTTTCTCTTCGTTCTCATCAGGTGGAATACTAAGAGGCACCTTATCGCCACTGCTCAGTGTAAAACAAATGAAAGGGTAAAGGTCACTACATACTGGATGTGCATCGGTTTAGCATTTACGAACCTGAGTGCACTGTATGGAGAAAATGGATGGCACCTCTTAAAAGATTAATAACGCTGTTTGTACTCTCGCTCTGCATTGCTGCTCTTTTAACTGGAGCTTGTTTTCCATTGAGGTGATTAATATCAAGTGACTTATGCTGACCTCTTCGAAACAAGATTCCAGTAGTGTAGGAATAAAAATAAACAGAGCAGAAACAAACGCTAATCTCTCATACATCACAATCAGTAAATGAACTCTGAGCGGGGTAATAGGTGCTGAGTGTGGGCTGCAATCATACAAGCTATTAGCGCTGTTGAGTCAGAGGCCCAGAAGATATCTATCCGGTGTGTTTGCCACTGCGGTCGGCGTTTAGCCTCACAAAACGTATTTTTGGTTAACCTCAGATTACAGAGTGCATGGGAAGTGATTGTTGGAGCCAATTCATAGACAGCTGTGTTTATCGGTGGGCTACACTCATGACAACAGAGAGAGCTACAGTATGCTAGTCTGAAGGGACTAGAGGTAGCATGTGTTATGTAGCTGGAAGCCAGATTTATGCCACATGCAGCTGAGATTTATGTAATTTCAAGAGTACAGAGTTTATCCTGTAAAGGTTAATTGGAAAATGGGTGAACGTGTAGCTTTCAAAAAGTAAGAATGTTCAAAATCTACCCTTTGTACTCACTTTGTTCGTTTTAATGGGGGTGAAATGATTTTATGCTGCGTGCTTGAAGGGAATTGCTGATCTCACAGCATGTTAAGGGTCACGGAATACAATCAGGAAACGGCGCGAAAACACAAAAGTGTTAATCACATCTGGAACGTCATCAGCATACGAATGAGCTTGAGAGGAATTCAGATTTATCTAATAATTGGATTTATATTTGCTAAGAGAACTAGATGGCCGTGCGAGAGCGAGCTTGTTATTTTGAGACTCTCTAGCTGCGCGGACGCTCGGTCTCTCTGGGCAGATCTTATCGGAGGAACTGCCAGGTTCAGGACAGTGAGAGGAGGCAGAAGGTGGAGGAGAGCAAGCACGAGATGATTCATTATTAATGCCAGTCGGCGTCCTCCAGACATCACTTTTACTCGCTCCCTCTCTCGACATAGTGCCGCAGGAGTAAAAAAAGCTTGAGCCCCAGATACGCGAAACCTTCAGGAAGGGCAATGCAGAGGACAGTCAGAGTCTGAAGCACAGTACTATACAGTAACCACACACACACACACACACACACACACACATTTAACATCTCATACTGTGTGTGCTGCAACACGGTCTCAGAAAGAATGGATAAGCAAAGGCCAGTGGGTGAAAAGTTGAATCTATTCCGATCTTGTTTCCAGAAGTCAGATCTCATCTCAGCTCTACATCCTTACACTTGTGGGCCAAGCGGGCACGAAGCTTCTCCAAAAGCCCGAGGTTGAAGGCGTATCAGCTGGATTGTGCCTAATTTGATTCATTAGAATTATGTTTTAATAAAATAAGCCCTAAAGCATGCCTTCAGCTGACATTAAAATGTTATCAGGCTGCGTTATGCTGATGTGTTTGCATGTCCTGCAGACACAGAGCGTCATTAGCATTGGATTGCACTCGTGATGTGGGGAAAAAAATGACAGCCGTGATATTATTTTTCTTTTAGCTCAGCTTTGGTCACCGCCTACTCTTTAGGGAAATCTCTGGGTTTTTTAATTGTTACGTTCCTATACAAATTGCTGACTTTGGCGCTGGGCAGCATCGGGTGTGTTTATCACGGCCTTCTGTGGTGAACACAACTGTCTGTTGTGGCTGGAAATGATTCCACACAGTAAAGCAATGGGCTGTGATACAAAAACAATGAACACTTTGTTGAGCTCGTGAAAGCAGGGTCAAGTGCCAGATCTCTGTGAGCTGATCACTATAGTGACATTTATCTATTTACATACGGTTATTTTAAAATATCGATTAGAAAAGAACGTAGATCTTGGTTTAAGTTTTTTTCAGGTCCCGTTTGGTCTGGAATAAAATCCAACTCCAAAGGTTGTACTGTGATTTCAGCTACATTCACATGTAAAACGATCTCTCACACACAAGATGAGATGGCCTTTATTTGTCCCATAGACCAGAATAAATAAATAATAAAACATAACCTGGGAATAGAAAAAAACCTCAGTAATAAGCAGGAGCTGCTGTAACAGGCTGCCACTCCCGCGACGCCAGAAGTCGAAGCAACTGAGAGAGAGCGAGACGTGGCAAAGGATGAACAGCGGCTAAATCTAATGACAAAGATACTAAATTAACAAACAATCAAGTGAACTGAAGCGTGACGGTCACTGCTGAGAGCGAGAGCGATGTCAGGGGGACAAGCTGAGAAAGTTTCCATTTTAATAATGCATAACCAAAAATTCAGTGCACCAATGGCTGGGAACAAATAAAAAAGTAGTTTGGGTCTAATTAAAGCAGAATTGCAGAGAAACACTGTAAATGAAGCGTATTATCAGATCTTTGCTGAGACTTAATTTAAGCTACGATTGCATCTTATTTCGTATTTTATTTGATTGATTTGATTGGTTTCAGACTTTGCAGAGGGAGACAGTAAGCTCTCTTTGCAGTTTTCTGTGTGGCATGAAGTACAAATTTGTGGTTACATTTCATAAACAAACATTTTGCAACCTCAACAACTCATAAATCTTACATTTAGCTCTCGCATACTTGGTGCCATTGCCTGCACGAGAAGCTCACAGAGAGGTCTTCATTCAGCTCCAGCACTTTCCTCACTATGTAAACAGATCAGTAGAGATTGTTTGGAGGCTCCTGTCCTGACACATAACCAGGCTTCTTATTCCAGTGACCTTTACCGCTCTGTTTGTTTGGCTTTTGCTTGTTTACTTTAGTTGTGATGATTTCAGCAGATACTCCTGAGTGTGACCCGATGACCTTTGAAGTTGAGTCTCCCGAGAGAGTCTTGATGAAAAGTAGACGACACCTGGATTTACTCAGTCACTAAGTCAGTCACACATAAGATCTCTAACATGTATGAAACATGTTACCCATTTGTGCATATACTGCCTTCTGTACCTGACCTTTTGTGTCATGGTGTTAAAGTATCATGAAATGAGTATGGTGCTCAGTAGCTGGGGTCAAAGTTTACTTTCCTTGTTGTCTTTTATTGTGACCCTTTGCTGGTGGTGACAATGATCAGGCATAAGAAGGAATGCAGGAATGTGTACATGTGTTTGGGCATGTTGGCCAGGTTGTGATCATTGTGTTACCTTTTACAGCAACAGACAAAAAAAAAATCCCAGTTGACCTTTTTTTACACCTCCGACTGGAAGATCTTAACTCTATTAAATACACTTATGTTCATTTACTCAGTCATTGACCTCTTTCAAGCTCCTGGGAGAAAATGTGACTTATACACCACCAGACTGATAAAAAGATACCAGATAAAAAGTTTATTTAATTTATTGGCATGAAAATTTTCACAAAAAAAGATTATTAATAGAGAATAAGTCCTAGTGACCTTGGTGATCCTGTGATTGTTCATATTGCACCACAGTGAGAAATATCTCTGAATAATTGCATCAGTTCCTGTAAAATTTACAGATATTCAATAGCGGGACAAGTACTCGTGTCTGATTCTCTAAAATCACCGTGCACACAAGTTAAAGACGTTTTGCATTAACATGTAAAGTGAGCTCTCAGAGAGCAGCAGGAGGTCTCTACCTTTTATGTCTCACTCTGTGCACTGCTGCTCTCTGTCACTCGCTCCTCCCCATGAGCACATCAGACGGAGAGAGAGCGAGAGCGCATCGTTACCGTGCCTGGAGAGCATGATGAAGTGCAGCTTTAGAGGTGTTGCTAGGCCTTGTTTGAAAAGACATGATCTGCTAAAGGTGTATGAAAAAGTGACGAAATCTTGTGACAAAGTTGCTAAGTTAGCAACAAACAGAACTGAAGCGTGATTATTACTGCTGTGAATGAGAAGGATGTCAGGTGAAGAAGATGAGAAAGTTCATATATCCAAAATATCTAAATCCCAGATGTGGAAACGAATCCTACCCAAGAAGTGAATGTCCTGAAAATTCATAATTGCTTATAGTCTGAGTGTTTAGTGCTAATAAAGGAATGCTAGCAAGCTAAAGGGAGATTGTGAATATTACACAAATTAAATGTTTTGGACCCTGATGTAAGTATTTAGCTGAAAGCACTGCAATGTGAAGTTATAGACTAGCCATAGCTGGACCCATAAACACCCCCCAGTGATACAGAGAAAATTCCATCTACCCCCTATATTCAAGCGCTTGGCGACAGTGGGAAGGAAAAACTCAATTTTAACAGGAAAAAACCTCCAGTAGAACCAGGCTCAGGGAGGGGCAGCCATTTGCCACGACCCATTGAGGGTGATGAGATGGCTGTCCCTCCCTGAGCCTGGTTCTAACAGAGGTTTCTTCCTGTTAAAAGGGAGTTTTTCCTTCTCACTGTCGCCAAGTGCTTGCTCACAGAGAGTTGTTTAATTGCCGGGTTTCTCTCTTTTATCGTAGGTTCTTTACGTTACAATTTAAAAAGTATTGAGGTGACTGTTGTGATTTATAAAAATAAAACTGAATCGAATTGAACTGAATCTGGTCAACCAGTTGAGGCTGAGGAGAGGGAGTATAATAACAATATTAACCAATAGATTACTAGATGCTTTATTTATAAGCAACAGATGCTGTCTCGAATGGTGGAAAGAAAGCTAAGTACAATTACTCACTTTTGAAATATTTCTGCTTTTATCCATTTCAGTCTTTTTTCTTCCCTTCAAAATTTAAGGTTGAGTTTAAGGTTGAATGCTATGTCATTGATTTAATTTCACAACAGTGCATAAAGTTTCATAAAGCTGCATAAAGCTACAGTTCAAAATATTAAAGCTGTTACTCATAATTAAGTAATAATAATTCAAAAATCTTGAGCTGTAAAACACTCTAAAAGTGACCACTTACGAAAGGCTTTTAATGGAGACGTTTTATGTGTCTCGAAATAAAATTGCTATTTTTTTCCCACTGGTAACTGTGTCAATAAAATAACACAACTTTATTGCGATTTCCTGTTCAGTGACGGAACAAATTAGTTACTTGTGTATAAAAAAATCTCAGACTTCGACCATGGTGGGATGTCAGATTTCATATCCTACCACTCAGCAAACCAAACATGACCCTATCAAACAAATTCACTTTTCAGATTGTCACTCCTCATCTCACTGCAGACTAATCTGACACATCATCCCCGGTGTCTTTGAGCGGGCTGTTTTGACTGCGCGCGTCGAGCTGATGAATGGCGGATTTTGGCTGAGAGAGAGGTGAAGCGAGCCTGCAGGCTGACGTCAGACCGGCATGTTGAGAGATGGCACGGTTGAATGATCCCTACAGAAGGACATGCTTTGTTAAAGTTGGGACTAGGACGTGCCTCCACATGAGAGACGGCATGTGCTCTTTTTTCCAACAGATGGCAGCGCTCCGGCGACTGGAGGGAAAAGACAGAAGACGGAGTGGGAGAAGGGGGGACAAACTGTGGGTTTTTTTTCCCCCTCTTCTCCTCTCATCTTTATGACTTTTGCTTTTTATTTACCCTTAACCACTGCCTGGGGACTGAAACGTGGCAAATCTTGTTTTTATTTGTCTCAAGACAGTGGTTTGATATCGTATCTGCCAGCGCTTTAGAGCCATGCTGGCCCAGAATTCCACTGTTGTTAAATGTGCCAGTGATTTAAAAAAAAAATCATCCCTCTGGTTTTCATTATAGCTTCTTTAATTCCTAATGTTTTGGAAGCTTGTGACTGTTTTCTCTGCCCTTTTTCTTTCGGTCCTGGCCGTACTGAAATCAGCCCTGTGCTGTTTCTAATTGGTGGTTTTAAAAGCACTCTGCTGGCGTGGCGCGCTCATGTGACAATAAAAATGAAATATTTACTTTTGTTTTTCCTAGAGATGTGTGGGCCAGACCTCACTTGCCATTGAGTCATTGAAACGTTGCGCTCGCTGCAGTCATTCCACGTCAGCTATTTGTGGTGACGATTTCAGAACGAGAACATCTGTTTTGAAGAGATAAACATCAGCGTCGAATCGCACAGCGGTTATCTGCATATAAAGCTTGTTCTCGGTAGACGGTTTGGGTCTTATTGTGATTACAAGGAGGAAATGAATTCGGGGAATTCACAAGACTGCAACCTGAATGAGTAAAACGAATCATTGAAACGACTCGCAGTAATCTAGAGTTTTCTCGTAACCGTATAGTAACGCACATTAATGACTGCGTTTGCAAGATTACAGTAAGTAACACATTTAGAATGAACCTTTCAATAATGACATAACTTGTAATGGTTATTGGTGAATTGTAGATATGATATTGATTATGGAGGTGAGTTCTTGACTCTGAAATCAACAGGTATTCTAAACCAGCACGGCTTTGTATCTAATGGTACGTTTCCACAGGATCCATCATTTCCACACTGAGTTTATTATCTATGTAACCAGCTGAGTAATTGTGGTGCAGTTGTATTTATTTCTGAACAACAGAGCAAAGAGTTGCATAATGGTGAGGTTTACACTAACTGACTTGCCTCTGAAAACTATATAACTTCAGCATCAGCATGGATTATTTCTCATGCTAAATATTTTCAAGAACACTTGTTTTTTTTGCAGGGACAGAGAAAATCTGTGAAACAGCCACAGTGTTAGTTTAAGTTTGAATTTCGAGAGCAGAGTCTATGAGATGCATTTATCCAATCAGGTGCAATTGTAGAAGAGGCTGTAGGACATGGCGAGTACCTGTCAGTCATATGACGTTAAGCTATTTAGTGGCTCACTGATCAAGCATCCAAGGAGCATGACCCCTCTTGTGCAAAAAGTGCCGGGACATGTAGCAACAGTTTCATCAGCTTTGGCTGAAGGAAAAGAAAAAACGTTGACTTAGGAGTCAAAACACAATGATACAGAGAATGATGCTATATATATTTATAACAAATTTTGAACTGAATGAAATTGTAAGTCTTAGTATTTTGTTTTTCTTTCAAAAATTGTTCAATCTTCACATGTTGGATTTTTTTACCTAGACGATACCATATGTAGATGAGAAGCTGGAGTGCTACTGTAAGTCATCATCATTCCCAGGCGTTGGTGACAGATCTCTGTGTTGAGCAGCCAAACAACAAAAACAGCCGCAGCCCAAACTTTAAAGTTTATGAGCATTTAAATGGAAAAGCACTAAAAACCAACTCTCTGTCTAGCTCTCTCTGGATTCTGTCATTAGCCACCTGTCACGATTTGCGAAGGCAGATCGTGTGGAGATGAGTATGAGGACCCAAATGCAGACAACGGAGCGATAAGTGGAAGTTTAACAAAAAGAGGGCCTTTATTCGGGGCTGAAATAAGAATACAAAACACAAGGCAGGAAGGGAACTAATGAGACCTAAATTGGGAAAGCTAGACATAAACCTGAAACCTGAAACACAGAACGAGAAAACCTGAAAACTGGAAACTTTTTTAGTACCCTTTTGGTGTAAAAGGGTACTAAAAAAGTACCTGGTACCAGGTACTGCTACCTAATGGAAAACCCTATAAACCAAGGGTGAGTTGAGTCAAGTCGAGTCCATTATGTGCTAGTAGAAAAGAGGCCATAGAGTACCAGGCTCAAAACATCTTTTGCCTCAACTGCACTTCTTAGCACTTTTAGACTGTCTTCATTTTTCACCCTGGAGGTTGAAAAACGTCTGTTCTTCAGCACAGAACAGCAGAAGACTTTCATATTCTTCTTCAGATGAGATGTGATTAAAAGTTCCAGAAGAAGGTTGAAATTGGACCTGGAGTTTAAATAATGTAATCACAGTTCAGTGTTAAAATATAAAAATCCTCAAAACCGGAGAGAGGAAATTCGATTAAGATGAGTTTGCACTACAATAATAAAACCATTGCTACAAAATGATGAAAAAAATTACTTTGAAATAATGGAAATCCCCCAAAGGGCATCAAGGTTTTTCCAGCTTTAAAACATTAAAACCAACCCAAGTGGAGATTTGGGGGGATTTCCATGCCATCAGATGAATTACAATGTATTTCACAAGCTGCCAAAAATACTTTTTTACTTCTGGCATTAATTTAAGTTCAATCAATTTTCACTGTAAGCTCTGGAGCCAATGTAAGGAATGTCTCGCCTTGGCAGTCGTGGTGGCTGAGGTGCTTAAGTGGTAGATTAAATGATTTGTACAAACCAAATGCAGGGACATTGTGATGTCGTAGACCTGAATAAAACAAACACTGAAGGTTCATTTGAATGAAAGCTTCAAGATTTCGGCGCACGCATCTTGCCCTGTTGC
>VOQK01027808.1:0-18324 GCA_015052645.1 Benitochromis conjunctus
TTTCCTCTGTCTTGCAGCAGACATGGTCACACATGCACACACACAGAAATTATAAGGCCTTAACTATTTTTTTAATCCACAGACACTCCACAGGCCTGGGAAGCTGACAGTCTAACAAAGGCTGACCATGTTTGTTTGTCCCCGTGTGACACTGTCCCGACTGTGCATAGAGCATCTGCTCTGCTACTCTGGCTCCATTAGTCCCATTTCTAAATATCTTCATTGTTTCTTCAGCTTTGTACACTGGTCTGCTGTCTCCTGCTTTTGTTTACCTTGTAAAGAAGCCAGAGATGCCAAGCAATTACCTTGGGAGTCAGCCAGGGATCATGTTCCAGTAACATTGTGGCTGTTGGGGTAATTGATTTAAAGTGGTCGGACAAAATGGAATGAAGGGATTGTAGTTACAGTAGACACTCTAAATCATCAGTCTGTCTATATTCAATACAATCTCATCACTTTTCTTTGGAGAGGATGGAAAAAGTGTTTCTGTTTTTTCTTGGCTTTGATTTTTAATACATATTTTGAAAGGAAAATATATATTAAAGTCTGGCTAGGAAGAAGAGGAAGAGGAAAACAATCTATTATAACCTTACAGCAGGGTTACGCTGTAAGGTTAAGCATAGACTTGGTTACCCCTTACTTACGGGGTGGCTGTAGCTCAGGTGGTAGAGCAAGTCAGCTACTGATTGGAAGGTTAGTGGTTCGATCCCTGGCTCCCCTAGTCTGCATGCCGATGCATCCATCGGAGTGTGAATGTGTATGAATGTTAATTAAAAAGCACTAAAACGTATAGAGAAGGTGCTTGTATGAATGCGTATGACTGGGTGAATGAGAATGTTGTATAGAGCGCTTTGAGTACTCCGGGAGAGTAGAAAAGCGCTATATAAGAATCAGTCCATTTACCATTTACAGCATGTTGTAATTCAAGATGTCTAAGAGGAAAAGTCCTTTCAGACTAAAGAGTAAAAAAAATTAAAAATCACACTACATTAAAAATATGGTGATGCAGTAGCACGGGACTTTCACCTGCAATTTTGGGATTTAAATCCTGTATGAAGCCAAAGGCTTATATTTATTTAACAGTTATGAGCATGCTTATGTCTGTGCTTGTGTGCTGGGAGACACTGAAAAAGACACTTGACACTTTCTTCCCTCTTTCTTCCTTTCTTCCCTCTCTCTATTATACTCTCCACAAGTGGGACAATTGTTAATAATTAATGATTACTAAATGATTATCATTTAGTAATCATTTAGTAAAAAAAAGTGTTTAGTAAAAAAAAGAAAGCTGGAAAGACATTCCTTTCAGCCTTAACTGTATTACATGTTTAGTACTAACTAGCATTCTAACTAGTACTCATTTTGTAGTACTAGTGTAATTTGTGCAGTTTGACAGGGCTGTCGTTTTCTCCAGGTCAACACTTAAGCTGGATCAACACTGCAAATGATTTGCAGCACAGTGGCAACCAGAGACTATAGACAGGGAATGACATTCAGCAACTTCAAGCAACATGAACATGGTCAACTTCTAGTGGCTACCATTGAGAGTGCAGATACCATTGATTGATATAACCTAGCAGTGAACAAGTTAGAGCAGTGATTCCCAAAATGTGGGCTGTAAATGTACTGCAAGTGGACACAGTAAACAGAAATTCACTTTGTACATTTTTAACAGTGTGTACTCATTACTATATTACTCATTACTCTATTTAAGATTGGCTGGGCTCCACAGCATTTTCATTTTTGACTTTGGGAATGGATGTGCTATAGAGGGTTACCAAGCAACAGGAGCCAGGAATTTCAGCTTCAAAGCAATGTGCCATGAGCAATCTTTTAAAGTGTGTTTAACACTTTATAGTTGTACATTTACAGGAAAGAAAGACTGCTGTATTTGACTGTGATTGCTTTGCAGTCAACATTTACAGCTTGCTGAGCCTCTGACCACACATAGCTAGCAAAAAAGTAAAGGTCGTCTATGCTGAAAGTGTGAGACGAGGAAACTCAAACATCAAACTATAGCTCAACCTCATAACCTCAACCTCCTCTACTATTGACTAAAAATTGGCCAGTGGTCCCTCCTCTTTAGCTAAGTAACCAAAATGTCAATTGAGCAAGAAAAGTGTGTAATACACGCTATGTGACCGTTATGAGTAAACAATCCAAATACCAATGATTAGATAAAACCTTATTAATCCCTCGGGTGGGTTCCTATAAGAAATTCAGTACATTTCAGTAAATTCAGTGTATCAATGATACACTTGACGTAGTTATACTTTTATTATCGAATGCATTTATGCACTCAATTTGACAGCATACTGACATAATTTGAGGGGAGACCACAGCTGCATTAATGATGGCTGAGTTATTGTCCTGAAATTTAATGTGAAGAAAGAATGCAATAACTCTATCTATAACCAAAAAATTTTTTTTTAAATCAAACCAAATAAATAAGAATAATTACAATAATACTACTAATAATAAGATGAACAAAAGCATAGACTTGGTATCACCTCAAGAAAAAAAGGTTCTGTGTATATTATGGCTTCTGCCTAGCATCTACGCAACTAGCAGCTCATAACTTTGCTGGACAGCTGCATTCCACTAAGGCAGCTGCTGCCCCGGTGCATGCTCAGTGTCAAGTCATATTTTACTGAGACACGTTAAGGAGATTAGACACATATAATCACTCTGCCTGCTCTTGTGACATCTGATGCTGAATCTGACTGACAAAGATCCATGTTTGTGCATGACAGAACACAACATTGCACACAAAACCACACAATACCGGAAGGCAACAGCAATGAGACCCATGCGACCCCAATCCAGGGCTAACCTGAGGTGGTCCTGCTCAAACTCCTCCCTCCTCCTATGATCCTCCTGCCGCTCCTTCTCCACTAAACGCTCAGCCTGCAATACATCACAGTCAGTAGTTGTGCCATGAACCTGCTTTCCCCCTAAATGAACAAGTGATATTAATCAAAGTGACTGACGGAGCCATTACATTAGAGCATGCTATATGGACTGCAACATTTACGCATTCACATGCTAGTCACGAACATGACAAAGGTTCATGATATTTTAACAGTAAAATCCATTGTACCATTTTGTGAAGATTAATTGATGATTAATTTTACAATGTTAGAGCTATAAGTGGAAGATTTGGAAACTTATTTTACTCTGAAGAGATGAAAATCCCTCCTACTGTCTAATTTCATTATCTTTTTCTGCCATCACAGATATTACATTCTGTCACAATGGCTAACCATGGCTTTACTGTAAAACAGGACATGTGTGCTGTTTAAGATAAAGAGGGTGGTGGTGAGAGTCCAGAAACAGCGATGAAATGTAGTGTGGCCCAGCATGTTGTTTTACATGTATGTATTTATTTGCTGCATTACCGATACTCTGTCCTATGGCATCACAGAAATCATAGCACAACAGACAAAGATCTGTGGAATACCGGTTTGGTCGTTGGCATTAATCAGCCTTCTGCATAACTGTATTATTGGAAAGGCAGCAGGGCCAAACGTTGAGTAGAACACATCTGAGAACAGAGTGAGGAGCTTTTCTTTGGGGGCTGAAAACCCAAAAGTCCATTTATCTGTTAGTTCTTGTAGCATTAGTGCCAAGCGTGTGAGGGGGAAACTCTCGCTACAGCTCATGTTGATGCTTGTCTCTACTGACATCTGCAGGGTAAGCATGATATCACTCCTCACTGAGGGAAGAAAAATGATATAGTTCCATGCGGTAGA
The DNA here is from genome assembly GCA_015052645.1 of Benitochromis conjunctus. Lineage (NCBI taxonomy): Eukaryota > Metazoa > Chordata > Actinopteri > Cichliformes > Cichlidae > Benitochromis > Benitochromis conjunctus. The sequence goes on from VOQK01027808.1 coordinate 3,750, forward strand.
TTCATAAGCTTCTGAGCACTAACAAAACAGTAATAAAAATATGTCCTCACTGGTGAGGAAACGTGATCTGTCTGCAAGTAGGATTTGCATGGGAATTTCACCAAAAACGTGGCTTGGCCTTACTTAGAAGTGATTAACTCTGTGGAGGTGATCCTACTGGATCCAGGAACTCAGTTTGTACATGTGGATGGAACAATCGGTCTTGGTAGAAGAACACAAGCCTCTGCCTGCTCTAGTTTACAATGTGCCATGTTGTGTTTTACCTGTTTGCATCTATTGTTTTAGACTGCACTGGAAATACAGTGCAACTGTAGAAAATGGCCTCAGCCTTGTATTCATTCGATCTGTAAGTCTACTCTAATCAAATCCATCAGATCTAGCACATAAATTGCTATTAAGATACCTTTAATGTTTAGTTTTTGTTGATGCTGCCATAGGGCTGTTAATTGAATGATTAATTGAGTGCAAAAAAGGCTGTTTTGGAAAAAATATAAACAGTTTTTAATGCATTTTAATTACAATGGTTTTTTTATACACTGATTGCCAAGACTTGGGAGAACAATAAAACAAATTACATATTTCGGTTGTCTGGGGTTAAGGTAATGAAACTCTGAAAAAAGAAGATTGGCCATCTCTTGAATTTATGTAAGCATCTTAGGTGCATTTAATGCACCTAAGATGTGGATGTTGTCTAAGCTAACATCCATCATGGACAACACCTCCCACCCCCTGCATAAGACTATAGGAGCACTGAGCAGCTCGTTCAGCAGTAGACTCTTACACCTGTAGGGTAGGAAGGCGCGCTACCGCAGGTCATTCTTACCAGCATAAAGGACCATTCTGTGTCTTCCTTCTATACTTATATTCCCATTGCTATAAGAGCCGTGTAACACCCAAATTTCTCATTCGTGGGATAATAAAGGCTTATTCTATTCTATTCTATTTAACACAATAGTCTCATGTTTTAAAGTTAAGTGTTAATTTAAAACATCTGTGTGCAACCAGTGTCCACTAGGGCTAGGTGTCGTCACTGATTTCTATAATTGATTCAGTCCGATTCACAAGGTCCTGATTCGATTCAATCCCCGATTCAATTCGATTCAATTCAATTTTGACTCAGACAGTCACACATAGTATAATTCTGATCATTTATCAGTAGTGACACTTGTGAGACTTCATCGGAGGTGTAAGCATCACAGCAGATGCCTTTGTGTCAAAGTAACTGAGGATAAAACACAGAAAAACATGAAGGAGATTTTCCTGTCCTGACTTTTTATAGCAGATAACCTTAAAAATATTTTGCAGTAGATCAAAAACTGAAGAAAACCATGACTCAACATAAGAACATTACCTGATGATGCTGAAGAAGAGCAAAGTTACAGAGGTTATTTTTTAAAGACATAATTTCAAAAAGTTAAAATTCCTTCGTTATTGAACAGCAGAAATAAAGCTTTCTTGTTGGAAGTCATTTTTGAAAAAAAAAAAAAACCCTGCATCTGACAGCACTGTACACAACGGTAGCCTGGTGCGTAATAAGCAAGTGAACAATGTAGAAAACAGAGATTTGAGATGGGAAACTGTTCTTGAAGTACACTAAAAGAGAGTGCTGGGCAGAAAGTGTGATTTTATCGTGGTGGAAGCAAAACAGCAAAAGTAAGAGCAAATTCATGATGATATTTATCAAATGTGAAGTGTAGTTTTGATCTTCTTTTGCTGCTAGTTCAGTGAATTTTTGTTGGAGAGTGACAAAACATGCAGCATCAGAATCTGTGAGCTGTCGGCTTTCAGCCCCGACGGCGTGTCCATGTACGTGCCGTCGGGGCTGAAAGCTGACAGCTCACAGATTCTGATGCTTTGTGTTTACGTCTTTGCGGGAATCCATTTACCTGCTCTGATTTGCTGTTATAGCTGTTTGGTGGTTGTTGAAATAGTTTTGTGAGTTTTAACCTGACATTCTGGCATTTCTGGCAAAATACATTTATATTTAAAAATCGAATCAGCACTTAATGGATAGATATTGCGTTATTCAAGCTAAAATCGATTTTCATCGGAAAATCGATTACTGAAACCCACCCCTAGTGTACACTACTGAATTAAGTAAGTCCAACATGTTCTGTTGTTCATTTAGATAGTACTGTCACCTCACAGCAACAAGGTTCTGGATTTGTACCTGGTCTAGTTAGATGGGCATTTCTGTTTGGAGTTTGCATGTTCTCCTTTTGCCTGGTTGGTTCTCTCATCCCAACGTCCAAAGACATGTATGCAAGGTTAATTATTTAGGTGATATGTGTGAATGTGAGAATTGCAGCCCTGTGATGGATGACAGCATGTCTAATATACCTCACCTCTTGCCCTACAATAGCTTGGATATGCTAGGCAAAATGTTTTAATTGTTAGTTTAGTTTAATAGTACTATATAAAGTACTGAAATATGGATGGAACACAGTAGGAGAGCTGTTGTAGGGATTTTGTTTTTTAGCATTAAAGCATTACAAATGGTTTGCTACAAGACCTTAAATCAGTACATAACCTTGATTCAATTCAATTATTCAGCAACAGTTGCCTTTAAAGTGTAAGCTAAAGACTACAATAATAATCTGATAATAATGTGCCAGATGTTTTGATCTTATACTTACCTTCTCCCTCTGTATGGCTTTCATCTTCTGCCACTTCTCCTCCTCTTCCTGTTTCTTCCTCTTGTCATCCTCAGCCTTTTTTATCTAGAAAGAACATTTCAAATGAAATAACTAATTTTTGCATCAACAGGAAAAGATGCAAGCTAAAGTAGAAACACATTACTGCATCTCAAAACATGGTGTGTTTTCATATACTGTCTGCTTATTTTCTTTTTCATATATGACAGCAGAGTAAAATGGTATGTGATGTGATATTTAGATATAAGTAAAGCTCCACAGAAAATAAATGGATGGTTTCCAGAATGAATAACTTGACATGTACTTTCTTCTGCAGTTTCATGGAATGCTGATTTGTTTGCTGTCTTTGCCTGACTTCAGCCAGTGTGACATCACCACCTGGATAAATGATCAGAATGCAAAATGTCAGTAAGTGAGGATATTAAAGTAAGAAAAATGTAGAACTGGTGAAGGTAGTAGAGGGTAAGGAAAGATTACCAAGCCTCTCTGGATTCACATGCACAGAGGGGACTCTCTGTGTTTCTTTCCATCTGTTAAGAGCCTCTTCTTCTTTTTGAGCAACTGCAGCAGCAACAACAACAACAACAACAACAGACCTCCTTTCATGTAATTCATTTGAAGAGAAATGTAAAATAAGGGATTAAATTAAATAAGATTAAATTGGTGTCATAGTTACTTGTTTTCATCTCGTTTCGCTTAGATTCATTTGGTGGGATAATGGTGTATCCATCTGAGCTGAAACAAGGACAGAGACACAGTGTGGCTGTTGGTATTAAGCTGGGAGAAAAACAATGCAAAAACTGAGAACTTCTGATGTAGAATCTTTCCTTTGTTCACTTATATTTTGAAGTATTTAGAAAACACTGTAGTTTCAGCTTCACCAAGAAATTCATTTAACTTGGTGAGTAGTTTAAGTTTATTCCTACACTTCATTTATGTGTGAATGTGTGAATTTAAAAAATAGTATTAGTAAAGAGAGGTACAATTAGTACTAAACAACAATTATATGAACAAATATTATAAGGTATTTCCAAGTAAAGTTTGAGTATCTCTTTCTCATTAGTATGGTACATTTTGCAATGTTACACTGCTCTAGAAATTATTATTATTAATACTAATAATAATGTACACTGTGTTACAGTGTAATGAGAACTATGCAGCACACTGTGATAGAATTTATTTCTTTATATAGTTCTGCCTCCTTCCTTCCGCTTAGCATACAGCCTCAGGGTGCTGGACTTGGGGTGAAACCCTCCATGCATCAGGAGCTTCCTCATCTTGATGTCAGTGGCTTCTATCTCCTCCTTTGGCCAGCCTTATTATCCCAGCAGGGTACCTGATCACGGGTAGGGCGTAGGCATTGCTAGCCCGGATCTTGTTCTTACCGTTCAGCTGACCTCACCTCGTCAATCTCTAGTGAGAGCAGTTTCATCTTCCGAATGTTGAAACACTGAGCTACTAGTTGTTTCGCCGTCAATCTGGATGCTGGGTATCAAGGATTCCATAGGTCCCTCATCCTATTCATGTAAAGTCTTCCGCTGGGGTACGTAATAGCATTCCAACAGAGCCCTATTCTCATCTCTTGCCCACTTGTGCCTTCTAGTTCCAGTAGCCCACTTCTCAGCATACACACATATATATATATATATATATATATATATATATATATATATATATATATATATATATATATATATACACACACACACACATACATAAAAAATGAGATTGCCCAAACGCCACCAGGGAAATCCCTACTTAAACTTATATGTGGGTGAAGACCTTGGCTGAAAAGTGTGGCATTTGCTACTACAGCAGTTCCACAGAAATTCCAGGGAGAGGTCATTTGCAAAAAAGACAATTTGCATTCAGGCTGAGTGATAATGATAATCTAAAGTCAACAACGACTCTCATTCATTTTAGGGAAATCTGATTTTACACCTAGAATTTCTGGCTAACATCGTTGGGTCCATCTGTTCTGCCAAAAAAAAAAAGGGCTGACTGGCTGCATGGAGCAGTTGGGGGAATCCGGTCAGGCCTACAGGCTGGCAGACACAAAGAGCTGATGGGGCCTCTCACCATAATTAATGGACTCCCGCGTTTTTTAATGTCTGGCCCAGTGTGTGTGGTCGTTGGACCATTCTCCCTTCTCATTCTACCTGGTAATTAAGGCAGACATGCTTCTTCCCACTGGAGTCACTCGTTAAAACACTGAAGGCTTTGAAGTCAATCGTATTCGAGCATCAGATGTGAGGTTAGACTCATCTGTAATAAAGGTTTAGAAGTTTGTAATAAAGGAAAAGTTAATCTGAGAAAATGAAATTAGAGACAATCTGAGGTGAAATCTGCAGGAAAATTCCACAACAGCAAAAATGTTTTTACAAGTAAAAAATTAACTTTTTAAAGTTTTATTTGGGGCAAAGTTGGCTTCTTTTTTTTTAAATTAGATTTGACTCCAAATATCCAGCTTGATGTATTCTGACTGGACTGGACTTTGAAGTTTAAAACCTTTGCACCTCCAAAATTAAAAATTTCAGAACACAATCCTGAAGACGAGGAGGACAGAGCAGATGATGGAAATGGGGAAGTGACTTAAAGCTGGTGAGAGAACGGGGAGGATCGGTTAGACAAGGGGTGGAGTGAGTGTGCATTTTATGAAAAAGGGCTGCCTAGCAACATGGCTGAGCTACTGTTGCTAAGCTACAGCTGTTGAAAGCATTCTCCCATCGAAATGCCAAGACAGAGGCTGCAGCGTTCAGCCGGTGACCTGCCTTAATTCACACATGTTACAAAAAGGTCTGCTGCGGGGGGGCAGAGGGGCTTAAGTGTGCCTCACTGGTAACCCACCAAGACAACAATAGACCTGCAGTACTGATTAGAACTGGGACCTTGGCATTAACTGCTGTGGGTGTTGAAGGTGCCCTGTGATGCACACACAAACACACTAACGACCCAAGGTGACTCATACCGCTGTGGAGAGAGTGGGACTGAGTTTGCAGCACATCAACTAGACTGATGAGCTTCTCTCAGGCTTAACAATCAGCTAATCTAAAACGTGAGCATCGCATCAGCACTGCATAACCTCAGACAGTCTGGTCAGGCACGGCAACACTAACAGATCCAGCTAAAGCGAAACTGTGGATGACAGGAGCAGAATAACATTAATATTAGAAAATATTAAACATTTGACTGTGTTGCTACAAGAGAAATGTGAGTACGCTAAAAAGATCTCACAGCGCAGTTTGGAGTCAAAAAAGGCATTAAGTGGAATAGATTTATTGGACTTGGGGTTCAGCACTCCACCTAAATTTTTATTGTTTTAGTGCAATCTCTCTTTTTTTTATATATATATATATATATATTTATCACCATTATATCTTCACAGGAATTAAAAGCTGACAAATAATTCACAGCCTTAAAGAGGGTAATCAAGAGCAATCTATATATCTAATAATGTCTATCTACAGATATCTGTAGAGGTTAGGAACTCCTCAGGCCATACAGAAAATCACAGTTTAGCTGATAGCTGATCTGATATTTCACACTATTCGTTCATTTTGTTGTTGCAGTTTAATTGCAGTCTCCTTGTCTTTGTCATACTATTGTGCAAAGTAGTGTTTGCCTCAGTGCAAAATTGATATGACACAACAGATAAATACCATCCTATTTTATACAGTTTGCAGGTATCAGACAATATTCTCCGTGCTGAGAGCTTTCTGTTCGACTGTAATCCAAGTTCTACTGAACAATCACATCTGGTAGTTCTTGCGGCCATTTGGAAACAATGACCAGTGATCAGAACCGAGCGCTGAAACAGATATCCACCACCTACACCAGGAGCCCTGACTCACTGGCTCCTATCCCCAGACGATAAGTCAGCAGGCCGGCTGATTGGCTCCCAGATTGCATATAGGGTGCCAGCTAATAAATAAACCTCCACCTGGTAGTTTCAGCTGCTCCCTTATTTACCAAGCCGTCATCACACATAATGGTTGGATTTAGATTTGGTGTTTGATTTGGCAAAGAATTTACACCGGATTCCCTTGCACCTATCTGGGCTCGGGACCAGCACACTACACTAGCTTGTGAAACCCGGGGATGGGTTTGCTGACCGATATCACGTCAATATCCAGTTTAATGATTTTTATAGACTAAATATTCCAAATACAGATCTATCTGCTGATAGTTTTTAAATATACATGAGTGCAGTAATTACATGTAAAAAGAAAAAAATTATGGCATTATTGAATATAAATTTTTTAGAAAAGCCAGTAACCTAGGAGATTTACCAAGTGGTCATGATATTCATGTGCTACAGACTGATCTCAGTTAGAGACAGCGTCGCTCTGTTGGGCAACCTATGTGATGACAGAATTTCGGAACTATTTCAAAATTATATTTCAGGGAGAAAAAAAAAAAAACTATACCAGCCCATATTAAATAACACTTTCCTGTCTCCCTCCCTGAGCCCGGTTCTGATGGAGGTTTCTTCCTGTTAAAAAGGAGTTTTTCCTTCCCACTGTTATCGAGTGCTTGCTCATAGGCAGTCATCTGACTGCTGGGGTTTTCTCTGTATTAGATTAGATTAGATAAAACTTTATTTGTCCCGAGGGAAATCGAATTCTGATACATCTGAGGCCGGTCAAAACTGTCTGTTAATATCAACTGACTGACATATTGGTTTGGATCTTCTAATAATCTTCATTACTAGTTACTGTGCAGATTATATTCATGATTAATCAATTGAGTGATGTGTCTACAGAGTAAAAGAAAACAGTGGCGAATAAAGTCTGAGAAACTGCTTTGTCACAGTCTAAGATAACATATTTAAAACATTTTGCATGAAAAAGCAGCTCAAAGCCCAAAGATATTAACTACTGAGGTAACTTAGAGTAAGCACATATTTACATAAAACACTGGGGGTGACTGTAAAAATATGGCAGGCTCTGGATCTTTTAGTTCTGTTAAGTTCCTTTGCTTTCACAACCTCTTTACCCTCATTTGATCTTTTTCACAATCTGGATAAATCTAATCATAATCCCGTAGTTTGAGCTGCTTAGCATCAAAAAATCTGAACAGTAACGGTGAAATCCTGTAAGACTTTTCACAGCTAGGGTTTTAAAAGTTTTCTTGTGTGGCAGAGCTCTGCAGACGAATGCACGTGAAATCGCGTCCAGCTTTAACGGCCCAACGACATCGCAGCATCTCCAGACCTCCAGGTTGAGCGGGTGCATCTTTCAAACACACACACACAGACACACACAGACACACACAGACACACAGAGCAGCACTGCTGGCTTTGATGGAACCAGTAATGAATATGTAACACAGTCCTTACAGCGCTTTGTGCAAGTGTGTGCAGCGAATGGCGGGGGTTCCTTTTTGAAAGGCGGTCTGGGTGGGGGCACAGGACTACGGGGGCACAGGACTACTGGGGCGTAACCCCCCCCTCCCCGTGTGTCCAGCATAGTGCAAAAGTTACTGTAAAAATTGTGTGTGTGCGTGCATTAATGCATCTAGGTGGCGCACTAGACTTTCCCCGCCAGCAACAAGGCAACAGATGTCTGCTGAGAGCGGTATGTGCAATGGGTATCCCCCACCCCTGACAAAACACACAAACACACACCCCTGCCTCCATAATGCCAATGAGTTTAGAGGGAAAACTCAGCAAGACAGACGGCTAGCACTGTCACACAGTCAGAAAGTTGCATGCATGCATGCACGCACACACACTCTAAGGACAACACCTTAAAGAAAACTTTGTGTCTTATCCACATATGTGACACTTATTATAACAAACGTTTTTAATTAAAAAACAGCACCACAGGAAGCCCATCCCTCCTGCATCAAGTTTCAACTGCAGTGACGGCAAACCTGAGCAAAGTTTAGCCAGGCGCTACAGCGCTAAAAAATTCTTATTCCTGCACACCAAGACTTGTTTTTTGTTTTTTTTAAATACTCTTGGGGTATTAAATACTCTTGGGGTAAGTCACTAATGGGTTCTGCATGTTGCATCCATTTTCAGCGATATTTCACATGCAACAACGAAAGTGGGCTCCATCTTTTCCTCTTTAATCTGAATTTGCCCTTGTGAATTATAAACTACTCTAACCTTTCTCAAACCTTAAAGGAGTCTAGGTTACTCCCTGCATGCCAGCATCAGTGTTTTATGATCCTGCAGCGCAGCGAAAGCCTAGTGAGCCTAGAGAGGAGCAACCTGTCATGTAAGTACTTCTAAAAACTCAATATTTCTATTTTATAGCAAGCTGAAGATGAATTTCAGTATCAAAGTCAGGTTATAATAGAGAGGAGGGGACTCCATCACACTTACCAGACCAAAAAAGTGCAACAAACAATGAAGCGAGGTAATGTGATTAGCTCATTTCCACATCTTTAAATCCTTGAAAAGCCGATTAGAAAATGCTGCAGGTGAAACTGAGAAAAAACAATCCTAAACTTCCCACAGCAACAACATCCAAGATCAATTTTTTTCCTTCTTTTAGAGGTCCAACTCCACCCTCACACCTCTGTCCTCGCTGTCCGACTGTCTTCCAGAGCTGTGTGTGTGTCTTTTTCCCCCTCTGCAAAAGCAGGCAAGTTGGACAATGAGTGGCAGAACAGATGGACCCAACAATGTCAGCCATTCCCTCGTTTAGAGTGGCTGCTTCTAACCAATCGGAGCAGCAGCCCTACAATGAGGTGCAGAGGCAAGAGGCGGGGGAGGAGGGGAGTGGCTGTGGGCAGATGCCTGCAACACCCAGTTTCCCCAAGGCACGCGTACTCGACGTGCACCGGCACACACACACACGCACGTTAACGCATACACTCTGCGGCCTGAAAGGGCTTCCCCTGTGTGGCCAATGAATCAACGAGGGGTGGGCGGCTGAACAATGGAGCTACACAATGGGAGGCTGTGGAGGGCAGCTGCAGTGTGAGGGCTGGTGCTATTACGGCCCCAGGCAGCAATGGAGAACACCTGGCTACAGAGCGCCACAGTCACTCTCCTCTCTTTGTCTCGAGCTGTGGGGAGGGTGGCGGTGACAGGAGAGGGGGGGGTTTCAACTGAAAGAAAAGCTCAAGGCTGGCTGAAAGACTGCTGTGGCCTTTAAGAGAGTGCAAGAGGAAAGAGGAGAGTGTGGCTGCGCTGAAAGACGAAAAAAGACAAGTGTGTGGGGGGCGAGAGACATCAAAAAGTTTTATGTCCCAGTGAGCATGAGGAGGGGACCTGCTCGGCATTGTTGTGGCACACTTAAAGCCGATGACTCAGAAACACAAATCTTTGCCTTTTTGTCTTTTATATGATTATGCAGCACGTGTAGAGGATCCCATTTGTTTAAAAAACAAAAACAAAACATACTACAATACCCAACATGATACAAGAACTTACCTACGTTTTCTTGTACACTGGTATGAATTTAACTAAATTTTATTTATAAAGCATGAAATTAACTCAACAGTCGCCTCAAGGCACTTTATATTGTAACATAAAGACCCTACAATAATACAGACACGCTACGAGCGAGCACTTGACGACAGTGGGGAGGAAAAACTCCCTTTTAAAAGGAAGAAACCTCCAACAGAACCACAGTATTACAGTATCACTTATTACAAGAGATCCAAAATTCACTCACAGATTTAAAAAAAAATGATCCAGCACAATATCGCAACATTGTGTTGCAATATTTTATCAATGCAGGTTAACCAGATATGGATATTTTAATGAATACATTTAAAAACTGAACAACAAAAAAAGGCCTCCTCTCATACACAAACACAGTTACTCCTTCACCTTCCAAGTCTGAAGCTTTTGTCTCCATTTTTTGCACACTGTACATCAGCTGCATGTTTTTGTTGCTCCTGAGGGACTCTGACATTGTCTAACTGCACATAATCAGGTACTGCTGTAACGTGAGTGCTGCATGGCACCAAAGCAAGAAAAAAAAAAAAATCAAACGTCTCAATGTCACTATTGATCGTTTTTTGTCCCCTCTGGTCACCAACACAGAGTACTGCGAGTAAAAATAAATAACACTGTCGATATGTAATACCGTGGGACGTGACAAGGCCGGCGCATGTCCACTTGTCATGTCAACCTAACAGAGACAGCCAGCGGTTTGGGTTTCATAGGAACCTTTAAGCATTTTTCTTATAACGACTTACGACGGCCAAGATAATCTCCAGACCAATCCTCAAAAAGAGTTATCAGACCCATTTTAGAATATGAAATTCAAGCTGAAATTGAGATCATATCTAAGCAACTGTTTCATGACACCAAATGATGTTTCCACAAAAAAACATAACTGCAGTGTTAGTCGGGGTACTCGAATAAACAAGAAGAGAAAAAAAACAAAGTGGCCCCTGCCATCTTAAAAGCTACTGCAGCAGTGTTTTATTTTTGGCTAAGATAAGGAAGAGTCACGACAGTGCACCTGGATCTTTTATGGAAAATCAGGAATTCTAGCATTCATGAGAAGGCCATCTATTGGGTGTGCTACAAAAACAACTTCCAGGACTAAAAGGATGTGGTCCTCACATGTTGGCTCATGACAGGACACCTTTATTGGTCTTAATGGTTAATAATTGTTTTGCTAGCTTAATGGGAACTTACATAAAGCCTGCCTGGTTTTATTCAAGATCTGCTTTATTACAGAGCATCAAATGCTCTAAAACAGCAAATATTTCACACTTTTGGATTAAAAGTAACAAAATCACCTGCAGTGTACAATCAAAGTAGATGTATAATTGGCTATAATAAGTATGGTGTAAAATTAACACCTAATCATCGCAGGTTTTATGGAATTATTTGCAGTGTTCACTTTGGGTTCTTCAGAGAGGCCGATACAACACTCTGGCTAATGAACAGCCTAGCTGCAGCAGCCACACCCATGGAAACCGAGTACGATCCAGAGGACAACGCATCTGCCAACGGAAAAATTAATTTAGGGAGATAAGGCTGAAATATCCAGCTACATTTATCTTGGCAGCAACAAGTAGCAGCGTGTATTTAGAGGCACAGAAAGCAGCGGTGTGGTGTCGGTGTGCGTTCTCAGCCAATTTGTCAACTAAAATAAGTGTTCCCCTGGCTTTAGTGGGCTCAACAGGAAAACAAATGCCTGATTAAATAAGAATGTGCTCCGAGTCAGCTCCCAGAGTCAGACGAGGGTGCTGAGGAGAGATGCATACAACAGCTGACCGACTGCACGGCTTCCAAACGCTCACACGGAGACAGGAGGAGCTCTCTGTGGGGGCCATCTGTCCTTACAAACAGGTGTGCACTGCTCCTAACAACTGCAGCAGCAGGACGATCGCTGAGGACTCCAGCACAACAGAGCCGAGCTGCAGCGGGAGGCTTCTTCCTGTGCCTGAAATTTATTCTTGCCGGGTTTGGCAAACCAACCTGCCCCAGTCTCACTTCCTTATCGATAAGACTTCCAAACTATCGGTTGACGAGTCAGGGACTATTTTAATAATCATGAAAAAGTGAAATGCCTCTGGCTTTGCATGTCAAATTTCATGTGATGCTTTTCTCTATTACACATTTGACTGAGGTGCAATAAACAAAGTTCTCAAAACAAGCAGAAATCCGGCGATGTTCAATTCACTGTTACGTAAAACCAATAAAAGTTAGAGATTAATCGTCTGTTCTGCTTGGAAAAATGACAAATGGTGAGACAGAAAGTGCAGATAAATCAAAACTGTGGTCCATTTTTCCTATCCAAACGAGGTTCAGGCAACAGAGGGAGACCTTTTGCTCCTTGTAACCTCTTTCTGACCCCTGCACATCCACTCAGCACTGGCAGCAGCACCAGCAGTACAGGGTAAGTTAGGATATCATGGCAACAGTCACCACCTCTGTGTGTGTGTGTGTGTGTGTGTGTGTGTGTGTGTGTGTGTGTGTCAAATGAATACCACAGAAAAGTGAACAGAGGAAGCCTTTGTGGAGTCAGAGGGCCACACATCACTGCTGAAGCGGTAGTATTTCCAAAAAGCAGCTAATTGCCTTTCCTCTTAAACTGTGTGACATGTGTAGCACGCATGCGTAAGAGGATGTTATTTGATACAGAATAGCCTTTAAACGTGACGGGGACACACTTTCAGTTCGGAAACAGGGGTGATGGTCAGAAGAAAGGAAAGTGGGGTCACTAAATAAAAGCCCCACGGGGTGTGGACAGACAGCTGTTGGGCTCGTGCCTGCACCACGCCCCCCACCCTTCCCCATCCAAAAGCTCAAAGCCTGGACTGCTACTGGTCCGAGCCCCTCGGGGAACCACTATAACCAGTGTTCAGCACAGCTGTCAGTTGGAAAACACAGAGACAGGTGGAGGGAGAGACAAGAGCGTCTCTTCTCCCTCCTGAGTTCCCCAGAGAGCAGACTTGTGCTTCACTCAGGCCTTCTTCACCCCCAAAACTGCCTTTCTGCTGATTTCAAAAACACGCATCAGCTCCATTTTCAGCCTAAAAGGCGCGAAACCCCACAGCAGCACCCATCCAGTTGTTTGCCTGTTGAAGAGGCTACAGTCAACAAACTCTATTATCGATGATTGGGAGCGCGCATGGGGCGTGCACGGTCACCGCAAACCAACACCGTCACGACCTCCCTGCAGCTCTCACCCACACCAACCTGCGGCTCCTCCGGTTAACGAGTCCGCCCGGAGGACGGTGTTGGCGCGTTCTCACCTGGTCAGGGCCGCCGCTGGAGCCGCACGACGAGCTTGGTGTTAAAACGCTCCCATCTTCATCTCATACTGGCGACGCAAAACATCCGGCCGGACTGCAGCGTGACCCAGCCAAACTGCGTCAGGCTGAAGAGAGCGACGAGGCGACTTCCGTTCTGCCGCTCTTTCAAAATAAAAGCAAAAACAACTAACCGCCTATTCAAGGTGAACAAAAAGACACATAATTTCTTATACCAATCCTTATGTACTTTTCTTCTGTCGTATGTTTGTCTGGTATAAGATATAGCAACAAATCCTAAAGGCTTGTTAGCTAACTAACTGACCTGAAGACCCCCAACATAGCATGCGTTTCAAACTGAAAACCAGCCGCGTTTTAAAATTTTAATCTCTCTTAACGTTAAAAAAAATCGTATAATTAATATTAATAATTATTATGTTTACATGAAACAGGAAACTGTACTAGGAGTGTTGAGGCTCGCTTTACTTAAATTATTGCGCTTGTGGTACCTGTGTGCGGCGGGATCGTCGATGGGCGGTGAGGTGTGCACCGGCGCCATCTTGCGGTGAAAGTGTATCATTAGCGAGTCCTATTTTCTTGACTTCAAACATTAACATGCATTTAAAATCTGCTTGATATCGTCTACTTAAAGTTTTAAAACAAATTATTTGAAGTGCAAAGTGCAGTGTTTTAAGTAGAAAATAATAAAGTACAAGTACTTTAAAACTGTACTTTAATAAAGTACTCGAGTAAATGTGCAACCCCAATTCCAAAAAAAAAAGTTAGCAGGCTGTGTGAAATGCGGATACAAAAAAAATGCACCGATTTGGAAACCTCATTAATCCATATTTTATTCGCAATATAACATAGAAAACATCAAATGTTTGAACTGAGAAAATGTTCCCTTTTAAGAGAAATATTAACAATCAAAATATTTTGAATTTGGTGGCAGCTAAATACCAGAATAGTAAGGTTTTACAAATTGTAAAACGGTTTCTGAATGATGTTTGTCCACAATACATATCATCAAATGATTCATAGAAGCTGGAGAAACCTCTGTATGTGAGGAAAAAGCTGAAAATCAATTTTAGGATCATTTCTTTTAGTGTATATTTGCTTGATTGTTTCAAGCATAGATCATAGAAAACCAATGAATGTGTAGGACTTTTTTTTTTTTAAGGGATGTGAGGAGAAAGCCCTGGAAAGATGAGCCCAAAGTGGAGACATTGGGCTATTAAAAAAAAAAA